>PVJA010003916.1:0-90573 GCA_004027025.1 Myocastor coypus | reverse complement strand
GTGCATCACCACGCCCGGCAGTAGTTTTCTTTTTTAAGTGGTATGCACATATAAATCAGATACTTCAGTATGCTTTGTTTCCAATGATATAAGTTTTATAGTAAATGAGGTCTTATTTCATTTGAATTATCAGATAATTACTCTCTATAGTCAATCTTACACATCTAAGAGCACTAGATATAGCCACAGGGCCTACTTCTAGAGACAGATGAGCAAAGTTAACAATATCATCACAATGGCAATTGTTATGAGTGAAGTTAAGACAGTGTCACCAAGGCCATTCTTTGTTCTTACCCTATCAAGGCTCACAGGTCTCACCCTGCGTCTAAGGCCCAGATCAGCCATGCTTGAAAAGAGAATGTCGCTCTAACAGAAACCACGGAAAGCTCACTAGCAGACTCAGTGTCAGCATCCCAATACATGGTTCAAAAAAGGGACTGACTGTTTCTTATCCAGTAAACTAAAACACAGATAGTAGAATAGGAATCAAGGAGGAATCATCCAGTGGGATAGAGATGCGGTACTTCTGTGTCATAATTCTTATCCCACAGATTCCCCAGGGATCTCTCCTACATGACTGCTTTGGTCTCAGTGTTAAGTGTTTCCCTCCTTGATCCTTTGGCTTACATGTAGATACTGTATCTCCAAATCTAGCAGCTGAGACCATTATACAAAAGTTAGTATGTAAAACATTATCAAAGGACAGAAAACAAATGGATTAAGGAGTACACATAATCAAACATTTTAATCAGAGGGCATTAACCATGAATAGCTTTTAGGCTCCAGGTTACTTGCATGAGAATTTTTGGCGCGTATTTTTATTTATATAGAAAGTTACTCCCAAGTTCCCCAGGGTCTAATCTCTCTCAACAATAGTGATTTTTAGTAACCTTGTTTCTATAACATGCTTCACCTGCTTAAATGCCTGGTTTTCATTCGTCACTGCCTTTAGAAACACAACCTTCAGGAATCTAGCATATTGAGGCTGGCATGACTACTGCAGAGCTGGTTGGAAAAAGAAAATCCAAAATTCTGGGAGAGAATATTTACATTGCAAGGTACAGGCAGCATCTACCCATACAAATACCCTCAACACTAGAAGAATGAACTGATTTTAGCAAGATAGGAGACAGTTTGTTGATAGGTACCAAGCTATGCTCCAGATTTATGCAAGATTCTGTTTCACATTCACACCTTGGCTTGATTCCTACTCTTTATTGTTATTCTTTTTATTTAAGACTCACTTTTTTCTTTAAAATTAGAAATGGATCCAATTCTTTTAGCTTTACTTTTAGCCCCTTAACACTCCCTCTGTTTTGACCTTGAAGGTCTGTCTCATCTATTGTGTAGGAGCCCTTTCTGGACCTACCTGAGCTCTTTGTGTATGTTTCCTCTAACTCTCTGACATCATCCTTGGTAGGGCCAAGATGTTAGATCTTCAGTAGCACATGATTTCAAATGCTGGACTACTTGGCATTCAGGTTTAAAAGAACTGGAAGAGGACTCCAAGGACAGCTACCCAATGATTAAATATGAGAAAAGCAAAACCTGTGAGAAAAATTTTAAAATGATCTGAGGTTCTTGTCTAAAGCTATTGCCCGATTTGATCCAATCTGAGATTCTTTACTGGAAACACTATCACATGAAAATGCAACATTATCATATGGAGGAAAGCAGGCATCTTTAAAAGGCATTGCTTTTTTGTTTTTTGGATACAAGGTCTTGCTAGTAGTTTGGATTCATATTGATATTCCTGTTTCAGGCTCCCCAGTGCTGGGATTACAGGTGTGCACTACCACACATGGATTGAGCCCCAGGTTCTGGGGCCCACACAGCATGCAGTATTGGGGATTGAACTCAGACCTTGCGCTTGCCAGGCAGGCACTTAGACTGGTGAACTATCTCCCCAGCCCATCAAAAAAGATTTTTAAAAGTGGGCAGAGCAATAGAATGAGAATCCATGTTGATCTTGAATAGCTATTTTTTGAGAATTTACAGAACCCACAAACTACAGGGTTAACATGTATCTGATGATAATGTAAAAGTTAATAACTTATCAACCAGTGGTACCGGAATAAATGGGTGCATAAAAAAGAATAAAGTTGGGCTTGTAAGTCATAACATACAAAAACTGTTTAAAATTGATCAAAGACCTACAGGTAAGAGCTAAAACCATGAACTCTCCCCACTGCCAAAAAAATAAAAAAAGTCATAAGGTAATCAATAGTTTTCTATGTACTTTTGAGATATACTCAAAGCATAGGGAACAAAAGATAAAAACAGATAAATTAGATATTCTTGAGATTTAAAACTTCTATACCTCAATGCTACCATTAAGAAAGTTAAAAGACAACCCTAAAAATGGAGAAAATTTCTACAAATTATCTACCCAATGTAAGTGACTTATTTAGACTATATAAGGAAATATTGTTAACTCTATATAGCACATTATCTGACAAAAATACACGCAAGCATCTGAATATAAAAAATTCTCTATAGCAACATAAAAAATCTTAAGCATATGAAAAATTCTTCAATACCATTAGCCACAAAAGAAATTAAATAAAAATCACAATGAGATGCTACTTCACACACATTAAAGTAACTATAGTGAAAAAGATAAATATAAGTCATAGGCATTAACAAAAACTTACTGTAATATCACAGAAAATAAGAGCAGTAGTCAATGAATTGTCTATATCAAATTTAAGGGTCTGGGGTATAGCTCACTAGGGGGTGAGGACATAGCTCAGTGGCACAGCACCTGCCTAGCAAGTGTGAGGTCTTGAGTTTAATTCCTAGTACCTCCTGCAAACAACCACAAAAAATTCCCCAAATTTAGAAGTTTGAGCACCAAGAGCAATAAATGGAGATTAAGAAACAGCTCATAATATGGGAGGAAAATCCTCACCAGCTACTTTTCTGGCAGAGGATTAATATCTGGAGCACATATAGAACTAAAAGAAAATCTTAATGGTTGAAAAGATGTGACATTTTCATAAAATGGAATATTACTCAGCTATAAAGTCTTCCATAAACTAGAAGGCTTCATATAGAAGTGGATGTATCTTGAACATATACTCATAAGTGAAACAAACCAGATCTACATATGCAAATATCGTATAGTCTTCCTAGTATAAAAACTCAAAAGAAGAAAATAAATAAATAAACAAACTGGTGGGCTACCAGGAATCAATCTCAGGACCTGGAGTTTTCTGCATTCTCAACCCCTATAAATTTTTCTTTAGAAGAGTGATTTACATACAAAATGCATTTGAGGTTGGGGAGATAGCTCCATGGCACAAGTGCCTGCCTGGCGAGTGCAAGGTTGTGAGTTCGAACCCCAGCTCCTCAAAAACAAAAACAAAATGCATTTGAAAGAGTTTAAAAAATTAAGGTTTATTGAAAGTGTTAAGGTTTATTTGACCAACCTTACATACCTGTATCTATTAATCTAAACAGATTTGATAATGAAAATATGTAATACAACCATTGTTAAATTTTTGTTGTTTTGAAATTCTGTATTATATGTACTCATGCTTGTTACTCTTTTTCTATCTTTGTTTCTGCTATTTTTACTCTTTAAAATACAATTTTAAATATTGAAAAAATAAAAAATCTTAAAAATAAAACAAATCAAAAATCAATAAATAAGCAAAAGACTTAGACACCTGTAAAAAGAATACATACAGATAGTCAGTAAGTATAGAAGAAAAAAAGTTCACCTTTAACTACTAGGAAAATACAAATGAAAACTATACTGAAATTCCATCTCATCCCATTCAGAATGGTTATCATTAAGAACACAAAAAATAAATCCTGGTGAGGATGTAGGGAAAACAGAGCACTCTTTCACAGCTGGTGGCAATGTAAATTAATACAGCCACTATGGAAATGCAAATCAGTATGTTTTCCCAAAAACAAACAAAAACAACAACAACAACAATAATAAAAAACCCCACTAAAAATAAAGCTGCCTTTTGATCCAGTTATCTCACTTCTTGGTATACATTCAAAGCAATTAAAGAAAAAACAGCACATAATAGGGATACTTGCACACCCATAATTATGTGGCAAACTTTATAATAATCAAGATATTGAACTAATCCGGGTACCCATCAACATATGACTAGGTAAATAAAATATGACATATATGTTACATTTTGATATACCATACACACACACATCTCACAATGAAGTATCATTTAGCCACAAGAACAAAACTGTCATTCATAAGAAGAAAATGGATGGATCTGAACACCATCAGGTTAAGCAAAATAAGTGATTCAGAAGACAAATACCACATACTCAGCCCTAAAACAAAGCATGACTGAAAATTACAGTGAATGTTTAAATTTCTTTCAAAAAACAAATTTTAATAAAAGATATACTGACATCACTTCCTTTCAAAATATTCTCCTTCACATCAAATACTTGTTCCATTTTCTGAAGCAGTTGTGGAAATCATCTTTTCAAATGTCTTTTGTTGTACTGTTGTAGCGGCCTTGATGTCCTCAATCAATTCAATATGTTTACCTTTCATGGTTATTATGTTTTGTAGAAGAGCCAGAAGTCACATAGTGCCACACCTAGTCAATAAAGTGGATAAGAATATTCTAATGTTTTTATGAATAATACTTTCCAATGAATGAAACTCAGTAGCAACAGTCACCATAATACTTGATTACACATCATACAGATGTGAAAAAGGACTTTCAGAATTGCCTCAGAAAGTGGTAAAAATTATAGGATAAATATGTTTGCAGGAAGAGGTAATTTGAAAGGAAAAATTTACACACTGAACCTCCTCCACAAAATTCAGAAGTAGGATACAGGACAGGGTAAGGGTGGTAAAGTGGGATGAAAATGGTCAAAATATGTTATATGCATGTATAAATCTGCAAAAGTAAACCCATTAGTCTATATAGCTAATTTTTGAAAAGCTAAAAAAAATATTGGTGAAGGTGTACAGAAATTTGATTTTTACATATGTGGCAGGAAAGTAAAAAATGATGTAGTTGCTGTGAAAAGTTTGCTAAGTCTTCAAATAGACAAGAATTACCATACATATACATGTATATATATTCCTGTAATTCAGTGTTTCTCAACCTTTCCAATGCCGTGACCCCACAATACAGTTTCTCATGTTGTGGTGACCCCAAACCAAAAAATAATTTTGGTGGCTACTTCAAAACTGTAATTCCAAATAAATAACATTTTCTGATGGCTTTAGGCTACCCCTGTGTTTTGGTCGTTTGACTGCTGGTGGGGTCACGACCCACAGGTTGAGAACCGCTGCGTAATTTCACTCCTAGACAGGTACCCAAGAGAAATGAAATCACAACCTCATATGAAGATTCTGCACAACTGCTTGCAGTACCATTATTCATAATGACTGAAATGTAGAAATGACCCCAATATCTGTCCCAAGGTGATGGATGAACAAAATGTAATATATTTTTACAATGAAATATTACTTGGTAGGCCCGGTGAGATGGTTCAGTGGTCTAAAGTTCCTGCTTAAGAAAGCTTAAGCAACCACAGGGACCAAGGCTCGATCCCTGGCCCGCATGCTGTGCCAGCCCTGCCCCCAGGGCAGGCTCAATCAGCCATAACAAAAAAAAAAAAAGAAATATTACTTGGCAATAAAAGAAATGAACTGATAATTCTACAACTCCAACAAACTTTCATGTTAATATAATAATTTAAACAAAAATAGCTATGAAAGGCCACAGAATACATGATCCTATTTACATAAATTGGAACAAATCTATACATTCAATGTAGATGTATTTTTCTAGGGTTTGGGGATAAGGAATGGTGACTAGGAGGTATGGTGTGTCTTTTTGAGGTAATGAAAATGTTTTAAACTTGTGATGAATGTACAATTTTACAACTATGCTAAAAGCCACTGAATTGTGGACTGTATGTGTGAATTACATGGTATATAAGTTATGCTTGTTATAAACTATTTATCTAAATACCAAACTACTGGGTTCTATCCCAGTAACTGGTTCATAGCCAGAAGCTACAATTTACTTCATTCTTATAATAATCACCTGAAGTGTAATATATGAAGTGAGGAACTACTGGATTTTTGTATAATACATTTTTGTACAAAAATTCCCAATGATTTTCCACTTGAATTCCTCAGAGACCTGAGGAAATCATCAATATGCCTGTTACGATTTGCTACCGTTCCTCCCCTCTTCCTCTGCCTGTGGCTACTTCTTGAGGACCGCATATTAAGTGAACAAATTACCATCAACTCTGTATGAGATCTTAGGGTGATAACACAAGAGTGTCTATAGAAGAAAATGAGGTTATAACGTAGTCACTTAGAAACAAGTTCTGCACTTTTGTTTTTAAGAACCCAAAGACACTCTTTACATAAAAACTTGCTTGTAGACTCTCATTACAACTTCATCTCCCTTTCAATCAAGACATATAGCACTATTTTTGAAGCCTCTAAATCAGTCTCAACCTGGTCATTCCTAGTTCTCATAATGATTAAAGAAAATAAAGCACATCAAAAGAAAGGGATAGGATGAAAGACAGAAGTCAGAGGTTAACTTCAATTTTTCATGCTTTGTTTAAAAACAAAATCCAAGCATTCCAATCAACTTTAAGTGAAATAGTGCTACAGTTACTTTCAAGCATCTAAAATAAATAAGCATAGCATTAAAACAAAGGTTCTGAGGAAGGCCATTTTAACGCTTTAAATTTTTAAGACTTGGAAAAATGTCAAATTCCAAAATAGCTTGTTCAAATTTGACTATTAATTTTTTGTGGCTAGTCTGCGTGAGCAATAATCTATTTCTTTCTTGCCTTCCTTGCATGCCTGCACCATTTATTTGTGGAGACATACCCAAGCCACTGACAATTATAGTTCAAAGACATTGGCTCTGCGAGGGAAAAAATTATTTTTAACCTTGCACCTTGTTTCTGGATCCTATTATTACAACAAGATTTGGACCACTGGGTAATCTGAAACCCACCACTACTGTCAGTTTGGCCTGTGGTAAGTACAATCTTCTGTTTACTCATAAATCATACCATCCAGAATCAATCTGAACATTTAACTAAACAGTGTTATCACAGTACTGCCTAATGCAAAGCAATTGAAATTGTCTTTTGAGTTTAAGAAAGATATCATTTCACTTTTGGCCCCTTCTTCTTTCTCTAAGGTAATTACCACTTTGAAGTATAACAAACATAAAGGTCTATGTAATGAAGAAGAAAACATACAGGGCTAGCAGATACTGATCCTTAATTTTGGGCTATGGTCTATCATATTATTTCTCAGATTCTAAGATGCACATAACACCTAGCCTACCTATCACAAAGAATCAAGTAAAATATACTTTGAAATGAAAGACACTGTGATGTTTTTAACAAAACACAATAAGCTTTAAAGAGCTTAACTGCTACACATGCATAAGCACGAGAATATTAGAATTTCCTCCACATGCTACTCATTTCTCAGGCTCCATTCCTATTCATACAGGCTTCTGAAGTATCACTATGGTTCTTCTAACTGGCTGGACCTCCTTCCTCAGCAGAGGCACTAGTTTTAAAATTTGGAGGCCGGGCGTGGTGGTGCACGCCTGTAATCCCAGCACTCCGGAGGCTGAGGCAGAGGGATCGATATGAGTTTGAAACCAGCCTGGGCTACAAAAGTGAGCTCAAGACCAGGCTAAACTGCATAGTGAGACCCTGTCTCAAAAAAAACAAAACAAAACAAAATAAAATTTGGGAGTGATTCTCTTTCAGCAGCCCTCTAGGCCACAGTCAATCACCAATGTTCTCTGTCTAATATGGTAATTCCTGGCAGGGCAGGACTCCAATAGATATGTTTAAATCACAGCCCACACAAAGTAGTACTATTTGTGCAACTATGATACACTGCAATAAAGGGGCACCCAGTACTCACCCACTTGCCTGAGAGCCAAGGAGAGGGGTATCAGGCACATATGCAGTGGTTGAGGCTACTGCTCTATAATATCCTCTCATTTTTCTCACAGAGGGAGAAAGTACTGTGATCAAATTCAAAAGACATAATGGTAAAACACATATGGAATGAGAAAAAAATCCAAGTCTGTCTAGATGTAGACATAGTGCTATTTATTAATTGCTATTACCAAAACTAATGTTTAAGGAGGTGAATGCAGCCATTGAATTAGGTCCTAGGTAAATAAGTGAAAAGCAGAAGGACACAGAGCAGCTGGGTTTTTCAGATCTGTGGTATGTGAGATGATGTGGTCACACACATTCCATTTTCACAGCCCACAAACAAGTGACCAGACATCTAAAAACAGGTTTTACATTTCAGTTGCGCCATGTGACAGGTGTCTGTCAAAATTAGGTCAAAGCTATTCAGTATAACAGTGACATACAGTGATAGTGGGGCTGCTTCTGCTATTGGTGGGGTGTTTCTAAACTTGTCCTCCCCACACAAGAAACAAGACTAAAACAAAAATTTAAAATGAACTGGGTGGTGTTACCTACATACTGAATTACTGGCGGCTGACAAAACACACCACCTCTGCTCCTTTTGCACTTTCCCAAATTGTGAAGTCCCCCTGACACAAACAAAAACTAAAGATCACCCCATCCTAGTTTGCTTCTGAAAGCTGCTACAGTTGCCACTACAAAGTGGAACCTGCCCTCTGAATGCTCCCTGCACACATGAGGACCTGCAGAATCTAACTGAACTTTCACCAAATCATAACCTGGGAGAATGTGAAAGCCACATGGAATAACAAATTGCCTCAGGAGAACCACTTCAGAACCAGTAGGAAAAAATGTACCATTTTAAGTACCTGTTACTTGTGAATTTTTAGTCTATGGGGTAAAATGATCTATTTTAACCTAACAGATTCAATTCTCGAAATTAATAATTACTTTTTTACTTTTTAAATTCATAAAAATAAGATTGAGTTTAACTTTTATTTTATGATGACTATGATTCATTCTGTTCTAATATATGAATAGTTACAAAGTTAATTTTTATTTTGCCATGCATTACTGTGCTCAAATTGTAAGAATAACTATGAATGCAAGATGTGTTTTTCTCAGACTCAGGATTTCTAATACAAAAGTTTACTGAACTGGAAGCATTTCAGCTGGACTTGCAACACATATGATTTTCCACAGCAGAATTATCTAAGGTACAAGATTTGGTGCACCCACACATTACTTTGAAATATAGTCCCATGAGTCTATCTGGAGAACATGCCAAGCTTTCCAACAGCAAGCAAGGCTGAGGTACTGGCATTGAGATCATCAGGCCTGGCTAAAAGATCTCTTGAAATATATCTGGCCTTATGCAAAACATCAGAAAGTGACAGACACCAAGACATAAAATCCATGAAAATGCAAAGTTGATTACACCATTTACTATGTCCTTGATTGTCACTAATAACCAAAGTTTACCTAACATTTACCTAGCTGCTGCAGTGAATATAACAAAGCAATCTTCAATTTATGCAATATACATTGCGAATAACACTAAACAAAGGCTCGTAGGATACTGGTTTAACCACTGGCATCATGGTCTTCTTAGCACTGAGGAGTAAAATTAAAGCTTCCTCATGAAGATGCTTCTTCATTCAAGCCTTAGTACCAGATACACACATACACACAGCTTTTTAGAGTGTTCTACTCTATGGTGTTAGAAACAGATCTGGACGCAGACAGTGCAAAAACAAAAAAGAAGACAAAATGAGGCAGAATGAAGTTTACAATAGCAGCTGGCATATTTTAATTTGTTACAGCTATTTTAAAATGATTTTTTTTTCCAGAACCAGGGATTAAACTCAGGTCCTTTGAGCTATCTCCTCAGCCCCTTAAAATGATTTTGTCTTGACTTTTTGTACTATAAATCCTTCTTTCCCATTCCAACACACAACTATTAAATAATTTCTGATTAGTAAGCAAGACTTAAGGGTCAGTGTGTTTGAGTCTTATACAAAGCATCTCTAATTAAAATGAATCTAAGATGCATTTCCATTGCATTAAAACAGTTTTGTATAAATATGGATATTTTCAAGGATACATTATTCTAGAAGAATTTAAAACATTATATGTACCGTTCTATTTTAGAGCACAATAGAAATTAGAAATTACTGTAATAGAAATTATAGTACATATATATTGTGTATTCTTTAGAAAAGCCACAGTGATGGAAAGAGTTTGTTATGTGAGAGTGGATTTGAGTTTTAGAGTCAGTCAAATAGTCTGACTAGCCAGTAAAGGTAAGTGATTCAGCTAGGCAATTCTCCTTGAGGTTAAAATAATCCATGTGGCTATAAGACAGACTACCTGTTTATATAGCATTTACAAACGAATTCCTCAAATACAGTCACTTGAGAATCTTTGAACTTGATTCCCCTTTCCTGAAACTATTTATAAAACACTCTTTTTTCACTCATAAAAGACTAAGGGTCACTTTAAAAGCCCTTTACTTAAACATTCAAATGCAGAGTGGTCCAACTTCATATTCATATTCATCCAAACCAGCATAATGATTCTCTAGTAACAATTGTTATGATTCATTATTGCTTTTGTGTCTTCCTCTGGACCTGTGCTGTCCAATACAGTAACACTAAACACATAGGGCTATTTATATTTTAATTGAAATCGCTATAATTAAGGAAATTTTAAAAAACAAATAAATTGGACTTCATTAAAATGAAAAACTTCTGTTCTGTGAAAGATGCTATTAAGAGACTGGAAAGAGGCCAGACATGGTAGCACATACCTGTACTCCTTGTACTGAGGGAGACTGAAGCAGGAGGAAGCAAATTCAAGACCACCCAGGGCAATTTAATGTCCCAGTGAAACCATATCTCAGAATAAAGCAGGAAGTAAACTGGGGTGGGGATGTAGCTCAGTGAAAAGGTCCAATTCAATCTCCAGTGAATACAGAAAATTTAAAGAGCAAAAAGAAAGTCAAATCATGGAGAAGATTTTGCAAATCACCTATCTCACAAAGCATTTGAAAACAGAATATATCAAAGAAGTCAATGATAAAGAAAGCAAACAACTCAAATTGGGAAATGCTTAAACTGTACTTCAATAAAGAGATTATATGGATGCCAAGCTTATGAGAAGATGCCCAGCCATCAGTCATTATGTAAATGTAAAATAAAACCGCTACATGAGACTTTACATTAAGATGACAATGATCAAACAAGACAGATCATAACAAGTGTTGATAAGAATGTTAGAAATAAGAATTCCATATACTGCTAGTAGAACGTAAAATCACTTTGGAAAAGAGCACCAGAACAACTTAAGAAGTTAAAAACATCTAAAATACGATCCAATTTCACAACATACATATAAGAATTGGAAGCATAGGTTTATGCAAGCTTCTTGGCCTTGAATATTCACAAAGGCTACCCCTGAAAGAGCCAAAAATTGGAAACAATCAAAATGCTTACCGACAGTTTAAAGGATAAACAAATTGGTGTCTACATGTTGAACATTCCTAGTCTGAAAATCCAAAATTCAAAGTGTCTCAAAATCTGAAACTTTTGAGCACTAACATGATTTCACAAGTGAAAAATTGTATACTAGATTTCATGCAACATGTTATAAAACACAAACATGCATAAATTACTTTCAGGCTATGGGTATGAGGTATACATGAAATATAAATGTCTTTGATGTTTAGATTTCAATGTCATTCTCAAGACAACTCATTATGTATATATAAATACTTCAAAATCCAAAACCTTCCAATATCCAAGACTCCTTTGATACCAAAAATTTTCAGTGGTTCTCAACCTTTCTAATGTTGTGACCCCGCAATACAGTTCCTCATGTTGTGGTGACCCCAACCAAAAAATAATTTTGGTGGCTACTTCAAAATTGTAATTCCAAATAAATAACATTTTCTGATGGCTTTAGGTGACCCCTGTGTTTGATCATTCAACCCCTGCCATGACCCACAGGTTGAGAACCGCTGATTTAGATAGACTATTCAACCTTTACTACTTAGCAATGATAGAAACCAGTGATACACCTAATAGCACAGATGAGTACCAAAACATCACACTGAATGAAAGAAGCCAGACAAAAAAGAATAAAAATATTATTCTATTTATATCTGTTCTTGGAAGTGCAAAGTTAATGTACAGTTACCAGATCAGGGTCTGCCCAAGAAATGGTTTTGTAGATGTATACTTACATTAAAATTAAAAAAATTATATACTTTAAGCATGTGTACCTTATTGTAAGTCAGTTACACCTTGATGAAGCTGTTAAAAACATCCTGGCTAGGTATAGTGATAAGTATCTTAATCTTAGCACTCCAGGAAGCTGAAGCAGGAGGACCACAAGTTCAAGCTTAGCCTGGGCAACTTAATGATTTTGTGAGATGCTGTCTCAAAACTGAAAAGGACTAGGGATGAAATTCGTTGTGACATCCTTTGGTTCAATCCCCACTACTACTACATGACTACACACACACACACACAAAAAACCCAAACAAAACATCCCCCAAATCCAGGCTTGCAATTGTGTTAGGGCATTTTAAGAGTTCAGTAGGAATGCGCAGCCACTGACTACTGACCTAGATATTATAGATAAAGTTGCATCATGGAGCAAAGTACAGCTCCACATGCTGCTTAACCCACTGGTCAGAAAACTTTGTAAAAGGTACCACTTCATGTTTCCCTAAATAAAGTTTTATTGAGACACAGTCAAGTCAGTTCATGCAGGGATTGTCCATGGCTTCTTTGGTGCTATAATGGCAGAGCTAAACAATTGCAACACATACCACATGGACTGCTAACCTAAAATATTTGCTATCTGGTCTTTCATGAAAAGGTTTGCTGACCCTGCTCTAAATCATAAATCCTCAGGACAGGGGACATGCCTATCAAGTTTTACTGCTCCACATAACACAATTAATATGTACAGAATACCTGGTATGTAGAAGGCACTGCTTCTATGTACTGAGGACACAAGTTGGAACAACACAGATGAAGTACCACTTTCATGAGCTGGTGATCCACATGACATAAAATAAAGGTAAACAGGAAAATATGAGGCAAAGTATAATACTAAGGCGACAAGAAAACAGAGGATACAGAGCTTAACTGAGGGGTAGCTTCCTTTTAGGCAGTCAGGACATGCTTCCAGGAGGACACAGATTTGAACCACATGAAACAACATTGTAAAGGGGGAGGGGCAGATGCACAAGGAATAACACAACCAAAGCCTCAAAGACTACATGGCATTGCCAAGAAATGGAGTCTGAATTTTCTCAATGGAAAGGCACTCCAGGATTTTAAGCAAGTGAGCAACATGATCAATTTACATTTCTTAAAGGTCTTTTGGTGTGGTAAATAGACTATGTCATGGAAGGACAAAAAAAGACAAGAAGTATCTGCAAAGATACAAGTGAGACATCTTGGTGCTTGGACTATAGAGGCAACAGTGGAAATGAACTTATATCATAATAGCTTTTCTGATGAATTGGCTATTGTAGAATGAGGAAATGAGTTTAAAAATGAAATTAAATTTTGGGCTTCAACAACTGGGGCACAATGTTATGAATTACAGATAGGAGTAAAATTACATACAGTAAATGCTAACATTTTAGTGCCTATTGATGTCATTCATTTACATTTAATTTTTCCCAATAATCTTGGGAACACAGACGCTAGTTTGGTAGTATATCAATTCAATTCATTATGTTTTATAATAAAGGCCACTATTTTAGAAATAATGGTTATACTAAGTAAAAATATGAGAAAGGGGCAAAATAGCCCTTTATTTACTTAACATATATTTTTTGAAAAATGACGAAGCTACTCTAGTATTTCTTCCTTTGCCAGAATGCTTAATGAACCTTAGGGTAAGGGTGAAAGAAAATTGTTCAGAAAAATAAAGCTTTACATTGTTTTACAGTTCCTTGAATTTGCAAAATTATAAAAAATACTTTACAATATGTCAATTACTAAAAGTTCGTTTAACATCTTTTTTGTATCATTAACCTGATAATGTACAGGTTTTATTTGGAAACAAATTCCCTTCATCTACAGAAGGGGAAACAAAACCGACAAACAGCAGCTTCAGTATAGCAAAGGCTGAACCGGAGCGGCAGCCCAAGCATCAAGTTCAAGGACACCTCTAGAAGCATCTTCACAAGGTCAAGGTCCTTGGGAGTAGAGGGACAAGTCTGTACCTGCAACATGATCTCACTTCTCCTCAAATGACATCTCAGCCAATGCAACATCTTAGTGTTAAGATTTATGAAAGGATGCAAAATCTGGACAAGCAGGGAGCCTCGTAGCCCCTTACACCTCTAATTATAGCAATGCAATGCCTTAAAATAGTCTTAAGAGCCAGTCGCCAAAATTTGTTTCTGGAAAAGCTGGCAACGGACTACCACGGCAAGGCGCAAAAATGGCCAGATATTTGAAGGTCTTGCGCTGAAGGAAGGGGAGGCAGACAAGGCTAGAAACACCCAAATCAATTCCTGAGAGGCTGAGAGCCAAGGCCGGGAGGTCCCAGCCCACGTGCACACACTAACTGGCCCAGGCACTGTTCCAAGGAAACCTGACCTCAATCGGAATCCTCCCTCTGCACCGCAGCCCTGCTTATCTGAAGGGAACGCTACAAGTTGTTACCCGCACCCCACCTCCCAGCACTGACAGGGAACACGCATGCCTCCCCCAAGCCCACACCTACACCCGGACCCTCAGCAGCGCTGCCAGGGTCTCAAGGCTCTGGGACCAGCTCGGGAAGAAGGCTCCCTCTGTCCCCACCCATCCCTGCCCAGGCCAAGCCAAATCTTCACTTGCCCACAGCACGGTCCACTGGTATCCTCTGTCTGCACCCTCAGTTCTGACCCCAGCACACCCTCCATCCGACCCCGGAATCGGGCCGGGCCACCTCGCCGCCCGCGGGAAGAACCCTCTTCCCGCTTAAGTCAGCCAAGCGGCGGCGCCACCGCAGCCAGGTGAGGGGGCAGAGCCCGCGCGAAGCCGCGCCGCCTACCTCCTCCCGCGCCCTGAGGGCAGCGCCAGCTCTGATGCCCTCCGGGCTGAGCCCGCCAAGACCACCTCGGGGAGCTCCGGGGCCCAGCATCTGCGGGCCAGAGGAAGACGATCTCCCTCTTCCAAATCCAGGGCTCCGCGCCCCGACTGCGGACTCGGTGGCAGATGGGGACCGTGCTGCGGACTTCGTCGGAGGCGAATTAGAACTGGGCGCTAGGCGCTGGGGTTCCGGGGATCACCTGGGAGCGGGCGGCGGCGCGCGGGCGCCGGCGGCGAGGGGCTCGAGGAGGCTGGGACGCGCCGCGCGGCCAGGCGCACAGCGGCACCGCCGTGGGCTCGCGCGTGGCCGAGACGCAGGGCTCGCGGAGGCCGCGGCACTCGCTCCGCCCGAGCCCGAGCTCCCGGCCGCGCCGCGTTCGGCGGGAGCGGGGGCCGCGCGCGGGAGGGGGCGGCGGCGGCGTCGGGCGCGAGGCCCGCGAGGCGTCCGTACCTTCTTGGTGCCCGGGCCTCCCGCGAGCCGAGACACCCCGGTCAGGGAAGAGGAGCGCGGCGGCTGCCCCCCGAGGGTCTCTTGCTGGGGGGACATCGCTTCCATGAAGAAAATCTTCACGTAAGTCCTAGCTCAGGAGGCGGCTACGCGGTCATGTCCGCGGGCGGACAGCCGGAGGGGCGAGAACGCGCTCGGGCAGGGAACCGAGCTCCGGGTGCGGGCGGACGGCGCGCCTCCCGTCGGGGCCATGTACCGCCGCGCAGCACCGCGCCGCGCGCCGCACCACGAGCTGCAGGCGACTGCAGCGCAGCCGCTAGTCAGCGCCGCGGAGGCCCCGCCCAGTCCCCGCCCCCCGCGCGAGCGCCAGCGCCGGCCCCGCCCCCCGCCCTGCTCCGCTCCTCCTTCCCCCAGCCACTATTTTCAATAGACATCCAAAGTGCTGTCATTTTTCCTTCCTTCCCACCGTGTCCACATACACACAGGTGTGGACATTCAAGGTGTTGCAGAGAACCGTGATATCAGGCCACCCAGAGGTTTGTTGAACAGGTGATTTTATGCTTTTCCTAATACTGGATGTAACAAGTCTTTGTCATCCACATGTATTCCTATTGAAAATGGGAATTGTTCTACGACAGACTCATAAATGGATCGTAGAGGTTTTTTGTTTTGTTCTGTTTTCCTGGGATAAATAGGTATGTACTGAGTGAGGAGAAAGACAGAAGACAGAAGTTTTAGAGGAATGTATCATACATAAGGAAAAAAAACAAAAAAACAAAAAAAACCCGGAAGAACAAGGAAATTTGGGTGGCTTTGTTTGAAACAATTAAAAAAAATCATCTATAGTCACCAAAGAATGAAAGGAGCAAAATTTAGACTGGTTCTCAAGTATTAGCACTACCTTAAGAGCTTTTAAGAATATATGACATTTTTTCCAGATAATCTGATTTAATTGTTTGGGGTTATAGCCTGAAGATCATGACTTTCAAACGTGGGGATATAAAGAAGTTTTGTAGGGGGTGTACACAAAACAGTTTTGGCTACTGGAGTGGTGGTGGTAGTTGTTAGGGGAAAGAGCCTATAAATTACAAACAGCAGAAAGGTAAGAGATAAATCAAAGTAAATCAGTAATACAAAAACCATGGCAAAAAGAAGGGCTGATCACCAAATTAATCCTAGTTTAAAACTAATATGGGAGGCCAAGGTTATAGCTCAGTGGCACAGCACCTGCTTAGAAAGCAAGAGGTCCTGAGTTCATTTCCCAGTACCCACACAAAAAATGAATAAGAACCTTATACAGAATAATTGAGTTATTGCAACAAGACAAAAGGCAAATATAGTTAGATATTACTATGTAGGTTAAAAAGTAGCAAACCAAAAAAAAAAAAAAAAAAAAAAGTAGCAAACCGTTCCAAGGTCAAAGTGGTAAAACGTAAAAGGAAAAGGATGCTATACTTCTCTCAAGTATAGCATCAGTAGTGACTAAAATAGATATTTGTAGGGATTTTAACTATGACAGCTTTTTATTACTATGTTAGAGTTTTTCTTTGTGTTTATTTTCTGCAATAAAACTTCAAGAACTCTTTTAGGAAGCGTTATCACTTGTGGAAAAATATTTTATTTAAATTTGTTAGTTGCTTCTAATTGACTTGTTTGCTTTTATAAAACTCAAGGAAAATTATGTTTTTATTCATTTTTATGCATCCACCTATAAATACATACAAGTGTTCATCCATTATGGGTATGTAGTAAATAATGGAGACATATTATTCTAGTAGTAATTTCTGGGTAATGGAGCTTAAAGTACCTTTAAAACTTTGAAGTGGGGGCTGGGGAGATAGCTCCATGGCACAAGTGCCTGTGTGGCAAGTGCAAGGTCATGAGTTTGAACCCTGGTCCAGAAAAAAAAAAACTTTGAAGTGTTCTGGATTGCTGGGTTGCTTGATGCCTTATATTAGGATGTATCATCTCTGGTAGAATAAGTAAAGGTCAACTTGTAACACCCAGCTGAACTGAATCAGCCTGGTGCTGGGTATGGAAGGCTCACCTGAGGTCTGCTGCCAACAGCATAAGGAGAATAGGAGGGGAACACAGTGTGCTGGTGATCCTCCCCGAGGGGCTTGTTATGCTGGCTTTCCTGATATGAGCTCAGATGTTCTCATCATCGAAGGAGTTTTGGTCCTCGTTGTTGCTCAGGATGGCTATGGTTCTCTTCCAGGGAGCTCCTGACTTTGAGCGCTGTTACTTGGCTCCAGTGGAGATCCCGGAGTCTGCTGGCATATGCGGCTGGCACAGACTTTCTAGTGTCCCATACGGGTCTGTGGGCCTGCCCAGCACACATCCTTGAAACAGACCTGTGTGAGACGTAGTGAGCTCTAGGCCCCAGCTGGACTCATGGAGCACATCGTGATTGGCTGGAGGTCTTCAGCCTTCTGTGCAGGACCTTGCCGTGGGACACAGGCCCAGCTTGAGTCTTTGGGTCTCTAGTGTTGGACAGAACTGCATTCTTTTGCATTTGACTCTTGGGGTGAATATTATAAAATAATTCCATAAATTATGTGTCCTGTGTTAAATCCTTTCCCTTGAAAACTCCTATTATAACATGATCTTTATAGAAAGAATAGAATGATCTTTCTTTAAAATGTAGATAAATAAACTATTAATAGTAAATAAAATATTAATAGCAACTTAGTCTATGTAGAATATTTCCATTTCTTTTTAACTTCACCAAGTTTTCCTGTTTCTAAAAGTAGTAGCAAAAGGCTGTGAGGAAATCATCTTAGGAAATTTATTTCATTAAAATTTTGCAGATAGGTACTTTGCTTAGCTTGTCTTCAGAATAAAGTTTAAGATGAAATTTACACTAGATTGCTGAATTTTAGTAGTGGAATATCTGGGGGTTTTCATTCATATTTTATTGTATTTCCTTCATAATTATGCAACAAGTTTTGTTTCTGGTTGTTGCAATTCAGAAAATGTCCATCTTTAGTAATGCCAATTAGTACTTTCACAAAGGTAATCAAGGTTTCCATTGAAACTTTTTCACAAAAAGAATTTTACACAGGTTAAGTAACTACTCATCATCTCTTTTCTATGGAATTTGTCACAAGAAATATGAGAAGAACCTTAAAGATGTAAGTATGAAAACATATTATTGCCTTTATATTACTTTTAGTAACAGAAACTTTTATAGCAAAGGAGATATTTTTGAATATCAGTTTTAAAAACACTGTCTGCACAACATGTTTTATTCACCTAGAAGACCCTTTACTCTTAATTTTTAAAATGGCAGCTTAACTTTTTAAAAATAATACATGTAGGGGCCAGGGAGATAGCTCAGGGGCATAAGTGCCTGTCTGGCAAGTGCAAATTCCTGAGTTGTGGTGGACACACTTATAATCCCAGCACTTGGGAGGCTGAAAACAGGAGAATCACTATGAGTTTGAGAACCTATAGACCCTGTACACCCTGTCCTAAATACAGAAAAGAAAATAATGAATGTGAATTGTGCAAGAGTGGATTTCCTGTGGCATATTTGTTAATGCATACAACACAAGGATAATTTCTATCCTGCCATCGTAGCCCTTGCCTCTCTGAACCTCTTATTCTGTTCCTCCTCTCTCTGCCTCTCTTCTACGTTCATGCCTTTCTGCTCCGCTGTCTTTTAGATTTCACACATGAGGTGACACATACGATATTTGACTTTCTGACTCTTGCTTAGTTAATGTGTTACACTCTGATTCTAGTGGCTAAGGTGTAAAAGGCATGATTTCTAACTCTTTGTGGATAAGTAAAACTACACGGTGCCTTATTTATTTGTTTGTATGTTTGTTTATTTTTTGGAACCATGGATTGAACTCAGGCCCTTGTGCTTGTCAGGCAAACGCTTATTCTACTGAGCTGTCTCCCCAGATCCCCACAGTGTCTACATAGCACTTTTTCTGTATCCTTTCATCAGTTGACTGCCACATATGCTGTTTCCCTAGCTTAATTACTGTAAACTGCCTATGAAAATGTGGCTACATTAGTGTCTCTATACTACGCCAGCTTTAGTTCTTTAGGGAACAAACCCAGAAATGCCATCTTAATCTTGAGAGATTCTATTTATTATTATTATAATTATTATTAATTATTATTATTAATTAGACTATCTTCTAAAGTGACATTTCTACTGAAAGACACTTCAGTAGCAAAATAAATTGTTCAGTAAATTTGTCACTTTATCAATGAAAAAAATGGATAATTTAAAATATAGAGGCTTTTAAAATACTTTGCTGTGTTATAATTTTTTTTTTTTGCCACTTTATCATCTTGTAAAGATAACCATTCTTTTTCCATTTGGATGATGTTTTCTCATAAAATTAAACATGTTGATAATAACCAGTAAACACTGTTATGTACTAACAGTGGAATATTTGATAGAAGTTAAACTGATAGAGTTTAATAAGAATTGCAAAATAGGGCCTGGCGAGGTAACTCAGCAGACTAAAGCACCTGCTTAGGCAAGCTTAAGTAAGTGCAGGGACAGTGGTTCAATCCCTGGCACCATATGCAATGCCAGCCCCAACCCTAGGGTGGGCTGAGCCAACCAGAGTCCAAGCATGGTGATACATGCCTGTAATCCCAGCTCTGGGGAGGCTAAAAGCAGGAGGATCACCATCAGTCCAAGCTGCTTAGTAAGACCCTGCAACAACCAAATACATTAAAAAGAAAAAGAAAAAAAGAAAGAATTGCAAAATGGGAAGATGCTTTTGGAAACTGAGGGCAAGTGAGAAAGAAGATGATTTCACAGTCAGTTTATAACACCCAGCTTGGCACTAAATCAAGGGCATTGTTTTCTCATTCTGTCTTCACAGTAAACCTATGAGATGCACAGTGGTATTATTTTTGCTTTTAAAAATGAGAAAGTTGCATCCTGTGACACTGAAAGTCTTACTAATATCCTGTAACCCACAATCCTAGTGCAGGTCATATGATTTCAAAAATCTTTATATTGATTCTCTCATTTACCCTCATACTAGTTTTGTGGTAGATTCTTTCCTAGTAGGTGAGAGGCTGAAGTATTAGAGGTGAAGTAATTTTCTGAGGTCACATGACAGAGCTTAAAGTCATGTCTTTTTGATTCTGCTGCTCAAGAGCTTTCCAGTGAGCCAAACATTAATATCGTTTGTGTGTGTCATACAATCTTGTGTATGCTATCACAGAAACAAATGCCCTTTTATAGTAATTTAATAATTTGATGTAATTCTGTGCCACTCTCTTTCCTTCTTCCAAAGGGGATGGGGAAACATGACATACAGAAAAACCTTGATTTCTAAGACTTTCACTCACCAGTGCAATTTTACAAGCTAGCGGGAATAGCTGAAGCAGTTTGCACTCTGAGACCAGAGAGGAACTTGGTTTTCACAGTACAGCCAATTGGATAACTTTTTACTTAATTCTTCAGTTTAGAGATAGGACAAACAGTACAAAATAAAGGAAATCTAATGAATTCTACCCTTCCTCTTTTTTTTGGCACACACACAGTGCCCACACAGATTTTTTCTGTCTTATTTCTTTTTAAAATGATACTGGAGGGGCCCCGCAGGATGGCTCGGTGGTCTAAAGCACCTGCTTGGGAAAGTTTGGGCATCTTCAGGGACCGCAGTTCGATCCCTGGCACCACATGCTGCACCAGTCCTGCCCTCAGGGCGGGCTGAGCCGGCCATAAAAATGTGTGAATAAACAAAGGCTCTGAAACAAGAACAAATAAATAAAATTTAAAAAAAATAAAATGATACTGGAGATCCAACCCAGGAGTGTTTCTACCACTTATTTATACACCAGCCTTTTGTTATTATTATTATTTTTTACTTTGACACAGGGTATCACTGAGTTTGCCCAGGTGAGACTTGAACTCAAAGTCCTCTTGCCTCAGCCTCCTAAAGTTCTAGGATTAAAAGCGTGCCTCATTGCACCAGGCACACATTTTAAGCTTTAGAATAAAAAGTGTCAAGTTAAGGCCAAGTGGACAGTTCTGGAGAAGTTTCATTGCACTATTCTATGGGGCAATAGTTAAGAGCCTGGGTTTGTGAGTACCTTAGAGAGGTAAATGCTTTGGGCTGGGCTCTGTGGACATAAAAACATTGGGTATCTCCTTAGAATTATGTACTACAGTCAGACTGCTTGTGAGATCAGCACATTAATGATCAGCAGATTCTTACTGCTGTTGAAGAGACCAACAAACATATCAGTATTTATGCTCTGATTTTTATCTTCCTGTGTTATAAACGCACATTTTGAGGCAACAGGCCATAGAAAAAATTTTCTGCCATGGTATAAATTTTTCTTCATTTTCATTTAGGGAATTATATACCCTTCAACAATCCCAATTTAAAAACAATGGACTCTGATAATTTAAGACCATAAATTTAGTTTTGTTCAAGTTTCAGAAAAATAGTTAAATTCAGATTAGCCAGTAATATGCCCAGCATATAATTAATCTCAAGCTGCAGATGATCCTAAAAGCAATTCACATTTGGTTTAGCAATCTGTTGATTTTATTTGATAATACCAGTAGTGGTCCTTTGTTAATTGTACTATGCTTAGGTTAATATAAAAATTGATCTGGATTCCTAGAATAGTAAATATTTATTAAATAATTCAGTGAGAAAATAGCCCAGGTTTACAGCTTTGCAAGTAGATTCTTCTCTAGGTAGCAATTAAATTTGAATCTGGCCAATTTATTACCATTCGACCCAGACGTTTGGACTATCAAAAGCATTATGTAAAGTGGCCATCTGAATGGGGATATTTCATAATTGATTAAAAATATGAGTCTGAAAAACTATTTTATTCTAAAACATTGAGGAAGATTTGTAGTATGTGTGCTGGGGAAGAACAAGTAGCTAGTCCATTAAAATTTTTTTAGTCTTTACAAGAATATGTATATTTATGTTTACAGTCATTGGCACATACCTGATTGATGTTTTCATGTATAATATTTACATCCAATACTTCTTTATTAGTAGCATTTTATTTAAACTAGAGACTAATTTTTTTTTTTTTTTTTTTTTTTTTGGTGGTACTAGGGATTGAACTCAGCACCTTGTACTTGAACTGAGGACCTTACACTTAAAAACTAATTTTTAAAAATAAAAATTAAAGAAATACCTAAGTTTATAAATTTGGTACTGATACTATCCTTCAAAGAATTATTAACACAAAGCAAATATCGGCTCCAGTTGTAGTCAAAATCTTATTTCATTTCCTAGGTCCACAACTCAACTGTGTAAACACTGTAAATTACCTAACTACTCTGAACTTCCACTCAGATATATTTAGTTTTTACCTCAAGCATTCACTGGCTTGCTGCATAGAAGATGAATGAAGGTAAAAGTGTGTTGCATAGTGAACAGCGCTGCATGAGTGACGTTGATTATTATGTAAAGTTTAGTATAGATACAGATGTCCCTGACCATTAGCTTCCATTGGGAACCTCAAGTTCATTCTGGAAATTCCTGTTTCTCTACACCTTGTGACAGGTACCAGCTATGTTCTTGAAAGGAGAAGGGCAAGACTGAAGAAAGGAAGGGAGAGAAGAAGGGATGGAGGGAAGAAGGGATGGAGAGAAGAAGGGAAGAATAGGGCCAAGGCAAAAAAGGAAAGATCCTTCCATTCAGTTTTCCTAAACAAAAAGGCCTTATAAAATCAGGCAGTCAGCACAGCACAGGGGTGCACATCCATACTCCAGCTTCTCAGGAGGCTGAGGCAGGATGCCAGAATGTCCTGGACAGCTTAGCAAGACCCTTTGAAATATGAAGGTAAGAAGGTCTAAGGGCTGGCCAGAAAGCTCAGTGGTTTAAAGTGCCTGCAAGCAGGCGCAGGGGCTGGGGATTTGATGCCCAAGCCTGCTGTTCAGGCCCCGTCTCCAGGGCATGCTGAGACAGCAATTGAGACTGGGTGGGTGCCTGCAATCTCAGCTCTTGGGAGGCTGTAAACAAGCGGGTCACTACAAGTCCCATCTAGTGGTGAGACCCTGAATACCCTGTAGATCCTTCCTAAAATACAAAAAAGAAGGTCTAGGTTGTAGCTAGCGCCCCCTGAATTCTATCTTTAGTGCTCCAAAATAAAACAAGTCTGGCAGAGTGAAACAATAGGAATTCATTTTCCTATGGATTAGGCTTGAAAATATATATAGATTTTTTCCTGTGTGAGATGAGGTGTTGAAAGTTGCCTCCACAGTTCCATTGACAAAACACTGTGCTGGCTCATTCCTGAACAGCACCATAGCTCCAAGAACAGAGTAGGAAGAGGACTGATGAGAAAAGACATGCTCATGTTGACATGCAGAAATGCGGTCCTAATCAGCAAGGAATGAGAGGAAATAAAATATACATGAATGTTTAATGGGATTTTTAGTAAATTAAATTTCATAGAAATGTGTATAAGCATGTGGCATGGCTTAAGTGCTAGCTATCAGGCCAGGCATCAGACAGAGCCGTCAGGGGGCGCAGCATGTGGCCCCAAAGGGGCAGAAGGACATACTCAGTTTTGGAGGAATCTATCCTAGCTGCCTGTCTTAGTTCCTTTTCTCTCATTCCTGGGACAAATACCCAGTGTCCAAGTTAAGGAAGGAAAGGTTTACTTAGCTCACAGTTTGGAAAGCTTTCAGTCCATAACCTACATGGCACCAGGGCAGGGTGGCACATGGCAGAGGCTCAACAGCACGGCTGTGGACAACAGCGAAAACAAAGAAGGGAGAGAGCAGCCTCTTTTTGTTCCCTCTAATGTATCCAGTATTCTGGGATTGGGATGGTGCCAATCCAATCAGCGCACTGATCCAGCGATCACCCGCCCCTTGTGCCCAGCACCCTCAATCATCATGGTGCTGTAGACCACACACTCTATAGGCCCCTGCATAACCACCTCCATAATTCCCCCATGATTGCATGAAGCTTTGGTGGGTGCATCTAGACACAAACCATGCCATTGCATTGAGACAGTAATATATTTTTTCTTAAGTTTATTGGTTAGGAAGACATACTAGGTAACATCCATAATGAATTCAAGAACAAGGTAAAAATCAGATATTTATGAAAAGAGAACATCAAGTGAAGATAGATCCAGTGTCTCCCACACCACTGCTATAGGCACGTTGTTGCTCTGTAGGGAAATATTAAGAGCGTGCAAGATAAAATTACAGCTGATGCTGCATTTTTATGTTATCTTGACAAAAGCATCAGCAGGACCTAGCTTAACCAAATATTAACACTATTTCCAAATGCTAATGAAAGTATTTCCTTAGGAAAATACAATAGGATCAGTTTCAGGATAAGTAATTTATTTGACTATGAGGTTTACTGACACTTTCTAAGTAGCTCTCACTAGGTATTGGTAACTGTCTTCCCGTATTGTGCAGATAAATATTCTAGACTAATTTCATAGGAAAGAATGGTTCTAGAGTCCTGTTGTTTTTCATAGCAAGAATTGAGATTTGGGGAAAGTAGAGCGGCATCACAAGTGATGGCAAATAGCCTTCTTTGAGACCTACAAAGCCAGATTCCTCGGTCAAGGGATTTATGAGACAGATTATCTTAAAATACTAGAAGTGTTCAAGTGCTTATCAGTAGTGTAGTTTCTGGAGTTTTCTCTGAACCATGCCCGACCTCTGCCGCGTTCTCACATGCTAAGCTACTTATCATCAGTTTCAGTGTCTGAACTATCATTCAAATGTCAATGTACACTGGTTCTTGACATCTTTATGTTAATGAAATTAGAAACTTGCTAAGCTAATTCTCCTTGTTTTTCCTGCTTCTTCTGTTTTTCCTTCCCCTATTTCTTTTCCCTCTCTTCCTCCTCCTCTTCTTTCTCTCTCTCATCCCTCCTTTACCTCTTCCTTCTCTTTTCTTCCTCCCCTGTATCTAGTTTTCTTCTCCTTCTTTCTCATATGCCTTTTTCTTGTTAGAACTGATGGGAAAGGAAATATTAGAAAACATATGACAGCTTAAGGAAGTTTAGAGAAAAGGATATCTGTTAGCACCAATAAGTCTTCCATATAATAGCTGATCTGCTTTGTCTTCCTTACCTAGATTTTATTTTTAGAAAATAAAATTAGCCCAACATCTGTGGCTTATTGTGATCAGCTGGGGCAGCCTCTTCACCAATGTGCTCCCGTTGCTATTATATCGTTCCAAAACACAATCTCTAGCTATCACAGAGTTTGGATTTAATTTCTTGGGCACATCTTCAAAAATCTTTCTCCAATGCCTCAGCCTGCTGGCACAGATCCTTCATCTCAATGGCACAGACTTTCTAGCTTCCACCACTGACCTTTGGGCATTTCTAGTGTGGATCCTTGATACAGACTTGCATGAGAAATTGTCATAGGCTCCAAGCCTGCAGTTACACTCATATAAGAAGACATTGCTGTGAAATGCAGGCCCTCAGCTGCATTCTTTGGGTCTCCAGTGTGTGGATGGATCTCTTGTACTCTTCTGTATTCAACTTTTTGGATGAAAATTATAAGATAATCCTATAAAAATAATCAGTCGCCTAAAATCTATAATTAACTTTACTAGAAGATGGTAGTAAATGTTTCAGAGGTCTCTTCTTACTTTCCTAAATTCTAAAACGTGCTTACACATGTGATTAAATGCCATATGTAGTCATATTTTTAAAAATCACATTCAGAAAATTACAGTTGAAATGACTCTTCATATTCACTGGTTTCTGGGTTTTTGGTTTCACTAATCAGTAAAGTTCTTTAATTTGGAAATACTGGGTGAAAAAGTTGCACTTCTGAATTTTGTTAATCAAGAACATTAAATCAAATGGAAAAATCCCTCTGAATATCCATATACTATTATTCTCATCATGTTTTAAAAAAGAATAACAACATAGAAGGACATACTACTTCAGAATAGTCCATAAGAAAGGATGCTTAGAAAACACTCGCTTTCCTTTGCCACACCCTCAGACCCTTGGGAAGTGTGGCTCTTCTCCAGCCACACAGCTGATGTTCCTCTGCAAAGTTCTATCTAATGTCAAAAGAGTTTTATGTTCAATCATTTTAAAGAGAGGCCACACTATTGCTGTGTAGGTCTTTTAGGCTGTCATGACTGTATGACAGTACTGCTAAAGCTTGGGAAGATAAGAGGTTGAGGCGGGAGGATCAGTGCGAGTTCAAGACCAGCCTGGGCTACCAAAGTGAGCTCAAGGCCAGCCTGAACTGCATAGCGAAGCTTGGGAAGATAAAGACATGAGACAGTCCCTGCCTTCAGAGTGCACAGTATAATGTGAGGGGTGTATGCAATTGAAATTTATGTGAAAAGAATAAACACAGATTCCAGCATATTCCGGGTGCATGAGGGATCGGCTTGAGAGTGCCTGCTTTAATAAGGCTTTCAGGAAGTGTTTCTTTAGCAGAGATAAGTGGAGGAAGGGGAAAAACCCATCCATAAAGAATAGTTTGTGTAAGTAATGGTCAACACTATTTTTGGAGTTTACTCCAGGGCAGTGACCTTCTATGCATTATCTCAACTGTTCTTATACCAGTCCAAAGAAGTACATATTAATGCTTATAATTTACCTAAGATCAGAGACTTTAAGTATGTGCCCTGTCTGTGTTGGAAATTAAACAAAAATCATGCTTGTATTAGCTGTGCTACATTGTTTAAGCACAGTGTATTAAGGTTTTACACAGTTTTTGCAAATCCATAAGACTGCTGAGATAAGTTTCCCACTTTTGTACTGGGTGGTTGGTCCTCAGTATAGAAAGCAAGGTCCTTACTAATTGCCATCAATTGCACTGTGTCAGTACAAGTCTAGGTAGCTGGTCATGTGGTGAACTTCCCACAGACTGAAAGTGAAATTTCAAGATGATAAAGTTTGACTTTTCTTCATCATTTAAAATAGCTTTTTAAGAATTTTGTTTATTGTGGTAAGTTATGCATAACATAAATAATCAAATACTAACTATTTTTAAGTGAACAGTTTGGTGGTACTAAGTATATCTGTTCTCCAGTCAACCACCACTATACATTTATAGAACTATCTTTATCTTGTAAAACTTAAAACTCCACTCATCAAACAAACAGTAAATTTCCATTCCTCTTTCCCCCAAGACCTGGCAACTACCTCATGTAGTTTTAAAGTAAAAAATAATTACTAAAAAGTGAAAAACAAGTACAAAAGTGACATAGTCAGATGGCTGTCTAACTATTTTTTTATGTTTGGGATTTAAGAATGGATCCTAATAGCTGGACATGGTGGCACACGCCTGTAATCCCAGCACTTGGGAGGCTGAGGCAGGAGGATTGCTGCAAGTTCAAGACCAGCCTGGTCTACAAAAGTGAGCTCAAAGCCACATCTCAAAAAGACAAAAAAGAATGGATCCAGGGACCTGGGTTCAATCCCTGGTCCTGCATGCTGTGCTCGCCCAGCCTGCCAGGGTGTGCTGATACTGTAGCTGAATCTCGGAATGGTGACACACACCTGTAATACCAGCACGGGGGATCCTGAAAACAGGAAGATCACTATGAGCCCAAGCTGCACAGTGAGACCCTGTACCAAAGGCATAAAAAAAAAAAAAAAAAAAAAAAAAAAAAAAAAAAAAAAAAAAAAAAAAAAAAAAAAAAAAAAAGAATCCTGACATGTTCATTTCATCTACTTGTCTTCTTTTCCAAATTCAAGTCACCTATAAATGATTGCTCTGTATGTGTGTCTTGGTCATCTACATACAGACACACAGGGCTGAAGAATTGCCCTAGGGACTTCTCCAAATCTTTTACTAGGTCCTTTGCTAAGGGAATCACTGGAGCCAGAGGTCTTCAGAAAAGCAAATGCTCACACACTAATTTTTGGAAGAATCACTCACAGAGTACTGAATTCCCTACAGGCATGACAGGCCTAATCAAAGCAGATGTTATCAGCTTGTTTGGAGGCAGCGTGACCTTTTTATCTTCTTTGTGTGCCTAAAGGCACCTTGAACAGTTGCTGGCTTATACTAGATGTTCAGATGCATGCTTATTAAATCAAAATGAAAGCTGGGAGGCCCAGCGGGATGGCTCAGTGGTCTAAAGAGCCTGCTTGGGAAAGCTTGGGCGGCTTCAGGGACTGCGGGTTCGATCCCCAGCACCACATGCTACACCAGCGCTGCCCTCGGGGTGGGCTGAGCCGGCCATGAAAAATGAGTGAATAAACAAAGGTTCTGAAACAAGAAAAATAAATAAATAAATAAATAAAATAAAAAAATTCTTAAAAAAAAAAAAAGAAAAGAAAAAGAAAGCTGGGTGTGGTGGCACATGCCTGTAATCCCAGCACTCAGGAGACTGAGGCAGAAGGATCGGTGCGAGTTCGAGACCAGCCTGGGCTACAAAAGTGAGCTCAAGGCCAGCCTGAACTGCATAGCGAGACCCTGTCTCCAAAAAGACAAAAAAAAAAAAATCAAAATGCATCAAAGTTGAACATAGACTAGCAACCATAACTGTTACTGGCTTGGAAAAGAAAGGTGACTTTTCAGACTTATTTTGTGATTATACTCTTTGTAGTGATAATGCCTAAAATCCTCCAAAATGAAGGATCTTCATATAATTCCAAAATGAAGGATCTTCATATAATTTCTTCCAAACAAGAAGAGAACAGGTGAAAATGCCTTTGACTCTAGATAGTTTTAGATGAAGAAGAGTATCAAGGATAAAGTGAATATCATAGTGTTTACATAGGTAAAGAAAAAAAAAAAAAAAAGCACACAGAGCCAATAGTATTAGAAAAGTTGCTGGAGAGCTTATTTTCTAACTGTTTCTTTTTGTATTGTGACAAGAATGTTGCAGGGCCAGGTAAGGGGCTGTGCTGTGGAGACCTCTCTCAATAAGATGCTTGCTGATAGGGACATTAACTTGCCCCTATTGAACCTGCTAATTTAATTGAATACTATGGGCCTTCTCAATCCTATCCCCAAGGTTACAAGAGACCTTGTAGCCTGTTACTGGCTAGATTCACCATGGCTTTGAATCAGTTGACCATTCTCTCTTGTAAAATTTGAATAGGGTTGGGTTTGGTGACACATGGCTGTAATCCCTGCAGTCAGCAGGCTGAGGTAGGAAGATCACTGTGAGTTTGAGGCCACCTTATGCTATGGAGTGAGTTCAAGACTAGCTTGAACTACATGGTGAGATGCTTTTTCAAAAATACAAAACAACACAAAATTAATAGATATGTTAGAAACTTTTGCCCAATAATTTAAAGAAAATATTCTGTCAATTTTTGTTGTTCATGGAAGTTATGGTCTATGAAGTTGCCATGCACTTTGTATTTGTTAATAATGAATCACTGGGCCATAGAAGAAATTCAAAGTTAAGTTCTTATGAATCTCTCATCATAACATATTGATCTACCAATCAATCTTTGTCTATGTTAGTTTTGCTTAAAGATACTTTAGTATATATTGTTGATTTAACATTGAGTTCATGGCAAATAACATGATAGATCATATCTAGAAGAAGTTCATTTAATATACATGTTTGCTTCATAAGGCACATCCACAGGTTCCTTGTATTTGGCACACTAGACCACATTTCAGGCCATTATGAAAATGGCCATTTGGGGCCATTTTAGATGGCACAGTTACCATCAAAAAACACAAAAAGGCAAAAAACACAGCATTGAATTGGTCATGAAAGTTCTTCATAGTATGAGAACTGAAGCAAACAGCAGGGTCTCTTTATTTGCCCTTGCCTGGGGATGTGTGCATTGGGCAACCCTGATTTTTCCCTATTCTCCACATATACTCAGATACTTGTGAATGTACTACAAGTACTGATGTTGACATCTCAACAAGATTTCGGTAAATTGGTGAATTCATGAGGATGAAATCTGTAGTTATCAGATATATATATATATATATATATATATATATATATATATATATATATATTTAAGTACATACAGAGCTTTTGCAAAACTTTACCACAGTGACTGGGGATGTAGTTCAGGGACTTATGTGACTGCCTGGCAAACACAAGGTCCTGTTTGATTCCTAGTATCACAAAAAAACCACACACACAGACAAAACAAAAAAACAACTCATCAAATATTTACTACAGGATAGAAGAAGAAGAAGAAGAAGAAGAAGAAGAAGAAGAAGAAGAAGAAGAAGAAGAAGAAGAAGAAGAGGAAGAGGAAGAGGAAGAGGAAGAGGAAGAGGAAGAGGAAGAGGAAGAGGAAGAGGAAGAGGAAGAGGAAGAGGAAGGAGAAGGAGAAGGAGAAGGAGAAGAAGAAGAAGAAGAAGAAGAAGAAGAAGAAGAAGAAAAAACTTAGCTATCAAAGGATCAATATCAAAATGACCATACTACACATCTATAACATAAAATACAAACTAATCTTCCCCCCTCCCAAATCCTAAAAATTAAATAATGATACAAATTTTATCTCTATGTGAATCTAACCATTAGCAAACAGTAAGTGCCAAACTAGGAAGTTATATGTCAATAGATATGATGGATCCAGAGTTGATCTCCATGTCAATAACATTATTGATATCCAGATGCCTCCTGTAGACAATTATCGATCCCCTGTGCTTATCAGAGGAAGTTCTAAATTGAAGTTTTCCATTAACCCCTCAGAAGCTACGGATGAGCAGCCGTGAGGTTTCTTAGTTTCTACAGGAGCCACCTCTGGTTCTAAAGCTGCCTTCAGTCCTTTGTCTGGTTAGCCAATGTACAGCTGTAGGTCCTGCCTAAATTGCCTTGGGAGACCAAGACTAGGATGAGACAACTCAAACCACTGAGCATGCTGGGATGTGCCTCTCAGGCCTGAGCAGTGATAATGGCATATGGCCCTTGGGTAGCCATCTGGGGAACAACCCAATTTTACTGTCTTAAAAGTTGATCTCTGTGATCAGAATCTCCAGGATTTTTGTTATCTTATAGTAAATTAAAAACAATCTAGATTATGAAATTTTCCAACTTAATGAGAATAAATTTTAAATGCTTTTGAAACATTGCATTGGCTGGTGTTTGTTTGGTGCACATGATTTGTGAGGCAATGTGTGCAACTCCTGCACTAGGTTAAGATGGGGCAGGAGGGCCACATTGTCCTGCTCACTGCTGCCTCCTGCACTTTACACAAGGTCTGATGAGGAGTAGGGGCACAGTCCTTGTTAAAAGATAAAACAGCTCAGTGCCACTGTGAAGGAGGTAAGAGGAGTTTAACCTCTTGAAAACAGCATCCTTTCCTCTTCTAGGTCTTTACAAGTTTCTTTTATCAGTTAAAGAACCACATTCAACAGACATACTTTCCCCTTTAGGAAGTTATAGTACTACTACTAATTATAGTGACTATTGTAGTCTTCCAAGACCCCTTTTTCAATATCTCTTTAGAAATTGCCAGTATGGATGCAATCATTTTGTTTGCAATATTTTTGTTTTGTGTTTTTAATCTACCGAGGTTTTTGGACTTACAGGAAACAGATAATTACTTATACTCTCCACATTCCTCTCACCCCTTTATTCTACCTTGTTCAATCAGAAGATAGTTATCCTTGAAAAGACTAAAGTAAATTAGCAGTTGAGCGCCATTTTCTCATTTTTACCCATTAACACTGCACCACCATCGCTAAGTTAATGCCTGAAATTAGTAGTATGAATTACCCATGACCTAATGTATTAGCAAAACAATATTGTCTCTTACTACCTGACACAGCACTCCTATAGAATATTCTGATCAGCGAAACTTGAAAACATGGACTGAATTCAATACAGTAAGGTAACATTCACAGATGGTTGGATAACAACAGGGTGATTAATTTGTAAGTACTAAGCACAGACATAAAGGAATGTGTTTCATGGTGTCATGGGGCTCTGGCAATTGTGCTGTCCTCGTCAATAAACTTGGCAAAGATGTGGAAGAGGGAGCCCCAGCAGGATGGCTCAGTGGTCTAAAGCACCTGCTTAGGAAAGCTTGGGCAGCTGCAGGGACCGCGGTTCAATCCCCGGCACCACATGCTGCGCCCGCCCTGCCTTCAGGGAAGGCTGAGCCAGCCATAAAAATAAATAAATAAACAAACAAAAGTTCTGAAACAAGAAAAAAAAAAATAAAATAATTCTGAAAAAAAAAAAAAGGTTGTAGAAGAGACTCACATCAGATCCCTAGATGGCACAAATCAGAGCAGGGGGAGGGTAAAGGATCACACTTAAAATATAAAAGCAGGAGTGAGGAAATAGGAGGGAGGTAATGATCAACACACCATAAATGCATTCATTTATACAATACATAAACATCAATGATTACACTAAAACATTTAAAACAGTGCTAAAATAGGAATGCTAAGCATAGGGCAGATGTAACATGAGTTGTGTATTCCTTATCTGAAATGCTTAAGAGAAGAAGTGTTAGACTTCGGACTTGATTTTAGATTTTGGAATGTTCGTTCATACATAATAAGGTATCTTAGAAGTGGGATCCAAGTTTCAACACAGAATTAATTTATGTTTTGTATAACCTTAATAAACATAGCATAAAATAATTTTATACAATAGTTTCAGTACTCGTGTTTTAACTATAGCCTACTGCATGACATTGGGTGTAGAATTTTCTATTTGTGGTATTGTGTTGGTGCTCAAAATGTTAAGGGATGTTTAATTTGTAAAGAGAAAGCCCCATGATTTAAAAAATTGATTTCATAGTATTAGAAGAGAGACTGTAATAATTTGTATGTCAGAATCCAGGAGGTTCAGATGACTGAAAGCTCAATTTATTTAATGATTCATGTGGCTGGTAAAACTGTTGTGTATCCTTATGCTACACTGATCAAAGTACAACAAGACCTGCTTGTTCATATTGATAATTTAGCAAATACCAAACTATATTAAAATTATTTAGTGTACCTCACTAAATTATTAGTGTATCTCACACTAGACTGTGAAATTCTTGAATGTGGGCACTGCAGCTTATTTATATATTCACAGGATTTGGTTTAGTTCTTGGAACGTGGTAAAAGTTCAAGCAACAACTATAGAATGATTGGTGAATGATGATGTGTTCTGGCTATGCTACTTAGGTCCTTTCCTCCTCCTCCCGACTTACTGTGGAAAGCATCATTATTATTTCCGTTTGACCAATGAGGACACAGAGGCCCAATATATGGCCTACAGAGTAGGAGGCAAAGGACACAAAAACTTCCAAAGTGTCAATATAAAAACTTCCAGACTTCTTTTTTCAAGGATTGAAAGACACAGAATGATTTGTCCAGTGTCACATGCTTACAAGTTCTGGAGCTGAAAACTGAATCCTCAAGTTAAGAACTTAAGTTTGCTGGCTTTGTTACAATATTTACAGCCTAGTAAGCTTCAAGGAGATTTTCCTTCTTTTTTCCTCTATTCTTCCTTCCTATCCTTTAATAGAAGAAAAATTATTCTAAAAATAAAGGCAACAAAAATAATTTTTAAAGGGAGAAATTCCAGCTAAGAGAAAAAAAGAGAAGTCATGGAAAGGTTGCTATGCAAAACACAGAGGTGCTGTTTCCTAATTCTTTGTGACTCCCAGCTTCATGTTTATTGCTCCCCTTTCTCATTTCCTTCTAGATTTCTTGTATATATGTAAGACATATACTTCACTGTATCATGCATTTCTAATCGTTTTGTGAGTGTAACTTTGATTCTCTTAATAAGAATGTCTTACTTCTAGAGGCAGTGGCCATGCCATGTTATCTTAATATACTTTTAATCTAGAACATAATGTTATGTTCACAGTAGATTCTTTATAAACCTCTATTGAACGCAAAAGACTTTCATTTATTGGGAATTAATATCTACTCTTGGACTTTCTGCAAATTCTAGTTTCTTTCTTTTTCTGATTTTTTGGGAAGAACTAATCTTTTGTCCTCAGTGTTGTGTGTGTGTATGTGTGTGTGGGTGTGTGTGTGCGCGTATAGGTGGGATTCTTGATATTGATATTGTAATGCTTTAAACTATAAGCTATATATATATATATATATATATATATATATATATATGTTTTCCCCTGTAGGTTGTTAACTATTTAAGAATGGCACAATTTATTTATGCCTGTATTCAATTCTCTACTCAAGTCCTAGTAAATGTAAAGATTCAGTAAACACAGGAAGGAAGGGCAGGAAGGAAGGGAGGGAGATTATTTTTTCCCCTGGTAGCCTTTTGATCGCTGATAATTACCAAAGAGATGGTTAAAAAAATAAGTGACACATTCCATCATCAAAGAGTCTTAATAAGGGGAAAATAGGTGAAATTGTTTGTTATTATGAGGTCCTGGAATTTTTCTGTTTTGTTTGCTATGTTCCTTTCTAAGAGTCATTTAGTAATTACATGTATGGAACTTACTGTCTGGGTTCAGATGGTGGCAGTGCTACCATATAGCTGCATGATTTTAATTTCTTTTTTTGCGGGGGAGGTCAATGGTCTACAAGGTGTTCAGGTTCCCACTACTCGATCAGACCCATCGTGATCCACCTTTTTATAGCCTCCAAGAGCTGAGATTATAGTTGCATGCCACCACGTCCAGTCTCAATTGCCATCTCAGCATGCCCTGGGGATGAGGCTGGCATGGCATGCCTGGGGATTAAACACCCAACCCCTGTGCCTACAGACTGGTTTTAAACTTTCCATGTAGCCGAGGCTGGCCTTTGAACTTGTGGTGATCTTCCTGCCTCAGCCTCTCCAGTGCTGAGATTACAGGTGCCACCATGCTGAGTCTCAATTGCCCTCTCAGTGCACCCTGGGGGTGGTGCTGGCACAACAGACCCAGGGATAGAACTCCAGTCCCCTGAGCCTGACAGCATTTCCCCGAGCAGGCCTTTAAACAACTGAGCTGAGCCATAGGCCCCCAACAGCTGCATGACTTTGGGAGAGACATTTATTCTTCTGTGCCTTGTCATTATCACCTACTAAATGGCATTACAATAGTACCTATTTCTTGGGACTTTAGTGTGAATTAATTATGCATATCTTAGAACTAGATCAGAATAATGCCTAGTACAAAGAAAGTATTGTAGAAGTATTTGCTATTATTATGGCCAATTTTCAAAAGTTGAATTTCCCATCTTGTATGCAAAGTCCACAATATCAGCTACCATTAATGAATCAACTGCCCTTTTAGAAGAACTCACATACTTTCAGCCAGGTTATTCCATACTTCCTGGGCTGAAGCTGGCCACAAAAGCAATGCTCTTAGATTATAATGACGTTCCATAGAATTACAAAGTCAAGAATGTCTAACCCTTGGAAAGACCCCTGAGGAACCTGGGTTAGAATTGCCTGATGCTTGAGAGTGAAACTGGTATGAGGGAGGCAAGCATCCAACTAATGAGTGATTTGGATTATGAAGAGAGAAGACCCTAGGGATGGGAGGATGACCCTTGTCAGAATGTCACCCTGACTCAGCTGTGATATTCCTGACAGCTGGGTTGAGGGTCTGGCTCTAGGACCTGAGTCTAAGTTCAGAAATTTCCTAAGTTAAGATGATGGAAGAAAGACAACTGAACTCGTGCTACATTTTTATTCTTATAACAACAACCTAGCTTGTGGATAGTCTTTTGAAGTTTACAGTATCTTTTTATATTATCTTACTGGTTCACTCAAGAAAGATAAATTGCAGATATATTTATTAAAATTTCACACTGTAGGGCCCGGCGGGTTGGCTCAGTGGTCTAGGGCGCCTGCTTGGGGAAGCTTGGGCGACTTCAGGGACTGCGGTTCAATCCCCGGCACCACATGCTGCGCCAGCCCTGACCTCGGGGTGGGCTGAGCCGGCCATAGAAATGAGTGAATGGACAAGCAAAGGTTCTGAAACAAGAATAAAAATAATAAATAAAATAAAAAAATTTAAAAAAAAAAATAAATAAAATAAAATTTCACACTGTAGACACAAGTGTCCAAAGGAAGATATAAATTCATGTAATGCCTTTATGTCACCACTAGATAGTCTTTCTTTCTAACCCAAGGGGGTATAGTTTTTCCTAGAGATAAGAAAATTGTATTTCGTATGTGTGTCCAGAAATGTAGAAACAGGTTAGGAAAGATGGAATTACTGTGATGGCACCAGCACCATGGCGCAGATGTTTGGATTTGGCTAGCTCATTTAGCCTGTGCAGGAAGTCATGGTAGATGACACTCTCCCCAGGCCAGTGATTTGCTGGAAGCCAAAGATCCCTTTTGCCTAAATTGCCCAACCTTCCGATCCAGATGCTCTCAACAAAAAGGAAAATAGGACGATAAATTCAATTCTGCTGAAATCGATCCAACTTAACTACATTCAGTTAAATATATATTTATTGAGCTCCTTACAAATAATGTGAATATGCTAATCCATATGAATGAACAAGGTTTAGGACTGGGGACATAAAAACTAAAAAGTATTATTCACACCTTCAAAGAACTCTAACTTTAATGATAATAGGCTAACATAGAACTAGCAATAATGGCCAGATTACAGAGGATCTTATAAGAAGCATAAGAGAAATGGACAGCGAGAACACAGTCCAGTAGGAAATTATTTCCAGCTGCTCCAATATATGATTTTCTTTATGTCATTGAGGTAAAAATTGACTGTCCCCGTTTGAGAGATGGTGTAACTGGGCCTCAGACAGGTTGCCCAGATCTCTACAGAAAAGAAATGAATGAACATGGACTTGAATTCAGGCGTTCTGAAGATAATGTTATGATCTGCCCATCACATCGCACTGGGCATCCCAGTCCTTTGGTGATGCCCACTACAGAGCACCTACCACTCTACACATTCCATGGAAAGGCAAATATCTGTGCTTTAATGGGCCTGCACCTACCTTGATTCTACTCATGGTCTCCTGAAGTTGGATTTTGGGGAAGGCTACATTAGTGAAATACAAATTTATACTTGGAGTATGCTTCTTGAGCAAGGAACCAAATGGCGGGCATGAGCTCTGGTCCCTGCTCTCACATGTTATTTGTACCTGTAGCATCTGGTGCGCATGTGAACCACTGCCAGAACCGTTGCAAAGTGGGACGGAGGTAGCAAGTGAATGCCCTTGCACTCAGGCTGATCATCAGCCATTCTGGAGACACTTTATTTGCAGCGCTAACCTTAGGAAGCTAATGCTTTTAAATGATGCCTAGGCAAACTGCCAATTGTGTTTGCTTACCATTAACATGTTTCTGATTGTGTTACCATGGTTACAGGAAAATCCAGAGCTAGCTTTTGCTCAAATCAAGGGTCCAGTCTTTTATGCATAGGAAATGCTACACTGTGAGCCAGCATTTCAGCCCAGTCCCATGGAAGTAAGGTCTCACTTGCCTGTGCCTTGTGGTTCTCATGAATGCTAAGTGTATTAAGTGTTTTGCATTATAGAAATTATGATATATTTTCATAATTAAGTGAAATGCTGCCTCTGGAGAAGAGAGCAAGGTATTTGCTCCTAATGGGAGCTTGGGATCATTTTCTGCTTCTGAGTACTTTCCTTGCAAGAGGAAAATTTGTTGTCTTTGCTTTTTTCCCTCAGAAGCAATCAGAATTTAGAATATTGCTTCTTTATTGCTACAAAATGGGAGAGCCTAAATACTGCAGTTGTTTTCAAATTTGTCTGTCATTACCCAAGGCAGAGTTACCATCAGCCCATACAGTCATCCCTCCTCGTAGCTGGATGACCTGTAGGACTGCCAGCATGCAGACAAGTGCCCAGGGAGTCCTGAGCCCATGGTCTTGGTCCAATCCTTGGCAGGCCCTGTTTTTCACAAATTCTGCATTTGTAGAGCACACCAGCTAAGACACATGAGCTTCAAAACATGTATGTGCTCACCGATCTACAGTCAGCTCCGCAAGGCTTTGCTCCACCAACACAACTCCTCTCCTTCAGATACTGCTCATGATGATGGTTGACAGGCTCTCATCTTCAAGCCTGCTCTTGTCATTCATTTCTCACCCATTTCATCTGCATGCAAATGTTGGGCAGGGCAGGTAAGGGATCTGTTTGGAGTGCTCGATCCTGGGATCCAAAACCAATTCTTTGATGACATTAAAAATGTACTCCTCATTATACAGCTTCATCGTGATTTATTTCTTTTGACAGTGGCTTCATTTTGTTGAAAAAGACCACAGAAAATTATTTTAGTCTGGCTCTTTAAGGTAGGAGACCCTTGGCCGGTTCCCCTAAAAATCCAAGCAGGAGAAAGCTCTGGCAGTTCCTCAGAGAAAATAATGACTCAGTATTTCAACAGCATCCTGAACATTCTCTACTCCCTTGGCTACACAGGCACGTGGTCCTGTGGAAATCAAGTATAATAAAATCCAGTTTGAGCTGGTCAAAATTAAGACATGTGAGGAAATGTTGGCTTAGTTTTTCACTAGAAGCATAAATTTGAGTATGTTGTCAGTAGCTTCTCCTCGAGGACAAATGAAGTTGCCATCCGCAAGAAGGGATCTGACTTGAGAGAGAAAAAAATGCTTGCATTAACTATTTCCTTTCTGGACATTTAAACTATTTCCCAGAGTTGAAGGAATGATAAAGATATTGAATGAGGTAACAGTTCTTTGCTTGCAGCTTGGTTTCATTTGGGAAGAGTTTAATTTAGTGCTTGTGTGGGTGGCCATGTTCAAATTTGCAGGATAACTTGCACTAACTGTTTATTTACTTGTCCTTCTGGAATTTGGCAGCAGCTCGACAGTCAGTCACTTGCTAATACTCAGCAAAAGTGGGGAGTAACGGAAGCTCATTTTAGACAACCTCATTGCCTCTTTTTGCAGCTTCTTTCCCCGTCTCTGGCATCCTTCCTCCAGTGTCCTGAAGTATCGGGTTCTCCCCCTTCTTCTCTTTGCTCAGGAAAGAATCTCAGTAAGATATTTTTTCAAATTCTGACATTTGTCTCAGTGGAAAAATAATGTCATTTTTATTCAGGAGTATTGCAAAGTGAGCCTTCTACAGAAATAAAATTTCCAGATATTTGAAAACCATAATTTTAGTGCTAATTAAAAGAATTAATTGGCCAGGATAACGTTTAAAATATACTTACATATCACTATCTTCTTATACAGAGGGTACCAAAATAATGATTCACCAGTTCTACAGCAGTTTACATGTTATAAAGTATTTTCCCATGTATTTTCTCATCGATGGTCACAGTCCTGAAAGGTGGATTCTAGGTTCTTGTTTGTAGGAACCATTGTTCTAAATATCAGTTACTATACTGTAATTTAATATCAAAGAGTAATACATGATATCTTGCATATTCACTGAGAAGAACACAGTACTTTTTCCTTCCTAAGGTCCCCTCTTGTTGGTTGCACTTTCTGTTCTTTGTTCACTGCCTCTATTGAGTCAGTTATTTATTATTATTATTATTTCTGGAGAAACTGAATCTAGCAACCTGAACCACACAGCCCAGTTTTCTTTCTTTTTTTTTTTTTTTTTAATTTTTTTTTTTGGAGGACCAGGGTTCAAATTCACAACCTTGCATTTGCCAGGCAGACACTTGTGCCACTGAGCTATCTTCCCAGTGGTTTTCTGTCTCTGCTTCCTTCAGCTATCTGCTTATAGCCTTCTGCAGGTTGGAGCATCAGATAAATTAGCTTTTTGGACTAATGTCTTATAATATCATAAGACCAAACAAGCTATCCATTTATTTCAGCTTGGCTGTCAGAATGACTTTGTCTCTACGACATAAACTTTTCAAATTTTCTTCTTTGAATGCATTTTCTTGGACTGTGAACTTACTCTAGCTTTTATAGGCTGACAGCTATGTCATGGTACTTCCACTAGAATTCTCAAATCTCTTCACTTTGAAGGAATCTAAGTATTCTCTGATCCACTAAATACTCTTAGGGAAATTCAGGAAACCATGTTGAAAAGTATAATTTAGAAATTTTGTAAAAGCAAAACATTATTTATAGAAAGTGTCAAAAATAAATTTTGAAATACTTGCTTCCTTAATAATGTAAATAAATCTCCCTAGATCATCTGTAATTTCTGATGATAATCCAAACTCTATTAGGCAATTTGGCATGCTTGATTGAAAGCTCTTTTCTCATTTATATATGCACGTATACACATATGAGCTTCAGTGGATATTTCCAGAATACCTTTAAGGTTTTTCTTTTTTTCACTTACTTTGTGTCATTGCCACATTCCTTGTCACACTATAATTATTCTCATTATGTTTAAGAACTGCAGTGACCAGCCATATAGCTCAGCAGACTAAAACGCGTGCTTAGGCAGAATGCAGAGACCAGGGTTCTGTGCTGGCCCCGCCACCAGGGTGTGCCTGGGCGGGGTCATACACCTATAATCCCAGTGCTTGGGGGGCTGAAAAAAAGGACAGTGACTACAAGTCTGATTTATGTAGTGAAATTGTGTAGACCCTGTACTAAACACATTTAAAAAAAAAAAACAAAACTGCATGGTTATATCACACACATTTTGAAAGATTATCATGTCTCTATTACTACACACATAACTTATTTCTATTATTTGTGATATTACAAGTAACACTATAAAAATTTTATATTTTCTGTTAAGAATGATTTGAAATCACTAAAGTCTATTTTTTGTTTGGGGAATCAAATTCAGGCCCTCCCACTTGCCAGGCAGGCACTTATGCCCTGAGCTATCTCCTGCACCTCAAATCACTAATGTCTTAAATCTTAGGATTTTTTTTTTTAATTTTCCTATTAAATTTGCCTGCCAATTGAATACTTGTCCTGTATTTACTTTGAATTGGGTACCAGAATGCCAAGAGAAGCAACACGTGGTCCCTACCCATCAAGCCTTCAGCTGGGTTTTATCTGGTGATTAGTACTAAAATGAGGTACAAGGAATGACAAAAGTATGAGATTAATGTGTGAATAAACAATCCTCATTATAATAAAACTGTGTTGCCATTGTGCCCCTGGCTTGACACTTATCCCACCATTCTCACCCCTGTCTGAAGCAGTTCTGGAAGTCCTTTTTCATGAGAGACACTAAGAGGTATGATTTTAAAAATAATGGCAAATGCTGCTTCCAAGTACTACTCAAAGAAAGGCAGGCTTATAGAAGCACTAGGAGGGGTGCTCATCTACAGTAATCACCAGACTGGCCACCATGTGCCTGCTGGCTCTTTGCAAAGTCAGAATGATTTTGTAAGGGGAAAGTTTTGAATTCCTTTAGCACAACTGAAGAGGTTCACAAACAAGGACTCCCAGGAAGTGACACAAACAATGGTGTCTCAGTTACTCTTTTCTTGTTGCTGGGGCAAACACCCGACACTCAAAATGAGGAAAGAAAAGGTTTATGTAGCGCACAGTTACTGGAGGGTTCAGTCCATATTCAGCTGGCTCCAAAGCAGACTGGCACAAGGGAGAGGGCAGCCTTCCATGGTCGTGGCTAAGAGTAAGAGCACTGGGAGAGGTGGCAGCTGCTCAAGCAGCTAACTTCTCTTCCTACCTTACATTGAAATGCAAATTACCTGCCTCAGGGGAGAGGCAGCAAGCATTTCCACAATAATCAGGAATTCCAGAGGCCATCCTGTGTCTGTGTGAAGTTTTGGGGGGACACCTATACACAAATCATAACAAATGGGATGTGTGTTTGAAGCAAGAAGGATTATTTTGAAGAATATTAATAACTTGGCCGTTCACTGTGATATAGTTTTATTTTTTAATTTTTATTTACTTATTTATTTATTTTTGTGGGACTGGAGTTTGAATTCACAACCTTGCACTTGCCAGGCAGGAACTTGGGCCACGGAACTATCTCTCTGGCCCTCGTTTTAAATTTTTAAATGTTTATTCTACACATTTATCTGTCACACCTTGTATACATCTGGAAAATGTGGCACAGTCTCTTTTTAAGGCGAGAAGGTCTAAATTTCAAAGGATGAGTAAAAAATTTGAGGCAAAAATGTACAGATCCTAGGGAATGAAGTACTGAGGAAACTGCAAGAAGTTCATTATAGTCCGAACGCAGTGGGAACCAACCAAATTTCTAACTCCTGCCTCACTTTGACAAGTTATGTATCAAGTGTTTGCTAAATGCGTTATTAATATCATTCCCCATAATCTTCAGAACGACCTTATGAGGCAGGTATTCTTAGACGCATTTTGCAAATAAAGATGACTTAGTCACTGAATATTAATAAATAGCAGAATGCAAATTTGAACTCAGATCCACTTCACTACATGGTCTATATCCTTCAGTATCGTGGTAAGCTGCCACCTGGACACAAGTGGAAGAGTTAGGGGAGCTGAAACTGATAAATGAAAAGGAACTACTCAGAAAGGTCCCTATCATTCACTCTATGGAGTACGTCCTCTACTTCTTTCAGTGCAGCAGGATTGATTTTTCCCTCTTCTGTGCTTTTTTCAGAGCTATCCAGGCTTCTGCTACAACATTCACTATGCACTGTGCTAATGTGTATTTGGTTTGTCTCCCCCACTGACCTGAGAATCTCAAGTACAGAGTCTGTCTCTTACTTAAACTCATCTTCACAGTGCCCAGTAATAGACCAGGCATCCAGCAGGCCTGGTATCAATATAGATGAACTAATTATGGAATTAGACGGTGGATCACCAAAGTGTGAGAGCATGTTCATTTTGGTTTGTAGTTGTCAGCCATTATATTTTCAGAAATTATTGGGTCTTATTAAACATAACCATTGTCTAAAATTAAATTATGTACATTTATAGTTACCAAAAGCAAGAGTGCTACCCTGTCAAAATGTTTAACTTTTTTATTATTTTTCTACCTCGGTATTCTGAATGTTTTATTGCTTCTTACCAGTTTGTGCTGGAAATATGTTACAATGTGAGTCTTCTGGTAACTTTGCATTCACATTAGCAATTTGAAATTGTCCATAGTCTCAGTCCTCTCTTCTACAGCACCGCCAACGCTCTTGTGACATTCACTGTGCTGAATGTCCAGTTCTTTTGACCATTTCTCTTTCCTGTGCTTGTTTTTCTCCATCTGTTGTTTTTAGAATTTCTTTTTACTTTTGGTGATTTACTCTTAAATCTTTTTACTTTTGGTGATTTTACTTTCTTCCAAGGTGTCAACTTCTATCTCTCTATAAATTACTTTCACATTTATATTTATATCTCTGACCACAGTACATATTTCATTTCCAACTACCTGCTGATTATCCTGAACTAGATATTCTAGAATATTTCTCAGGCTGCACCCATTCCTTGCTGCCAGTCTAATTTCCACAATCCAAAGTTGTCCCCTCATCATCTTCCATTGTGCTTCCTATTTTGGTCTTCAGTTTTACAGTTCTTCAATATTGTTTTTGATACTCTTGGTGCATATTTCACTCCCTAAGTAGATTCTCAGCACCTTGAAGGTAGGGACTGCAGATACATTTTTTCATTGTCCTCACAAAGCACATTCCTTCTCCTTCCTTACTTGCTAGAACAAACACATAAGCCTGTCTCTAGGCTTACTAGAGGATTACCTACTCTCTAGGTTCCCCAAATAATCCAGGCCCAGGCAAAGAGTATATAAGGAAGAAAGGGGAAAAGCTGAAAGCATCTCTTCTAAGATCTGGAACATGAAAATAAATGTCTGTTATTGCAAATCTTGTTCAGTCTAGCGCTGGCAATCTCAGTGAGAGAATTTAGGCAAAAATGAAGAGATTAAGGGAGTGCAAATGGGGAAAGAGCAAGATAAATTATCCCTATTGGGAGGTGATATGTTGGGCCCGGCAGGATGGCTCAGTGGTCTAAAGTGCCTGCTTAGGAAAGCTTGGGTGGCTGCAGGGACCACGGTTCGATCCCCGGCACCACATGCTGCGCCATCCCTGCCCTCAGAGCAGGCTGAGCCAGCCATAAAAATAAATAAACAAGCAAAAATTCTGAAACAAGAAAAAAATAAATAAAGAAAATAAGAAAAAAGGGAGGTGATATGTTAATAGAAAACTCTAAAGACTAAACCAAAAAAAGACTTGGAAATGAAATGCAAATTCAATAGGCTTAAGAGTATAAAATCAACACTTAAAAATTTTTATATCCCAATCATAAGATTGCTAAAAAATAATCATATCAACATCATTCACAATAGCTACAAAAATACCTAGAAATAAATTTAATTAAGGATGTGAAAGATCTCTATAATGAAAAAAAAAACTGACTAAAGAAATGAAAAACTAAAATGAAAAGGCTTTCATGTTCATAGATTAGAATATTGTTAAAATATGCAAGCAAAAGTAATTTGCAGCTTCAGAGCAATCCTCATCAAAACACCAATGGCATTTTTCACAGAACTAAAAAATAAAACAAAAACAAGTCGCACTGCTGAAATTCATGTGGAAGCCTAAACACCGAAAACAAAGCAAACTTGAGCCAAAAGAACAAAATTAGAAGCATCACTTTATTTCAGGGCATACTATAGAGATATAGTAACCAAAACAGCACAGAAAAGCAGACACAGGTCAGTGGAACACGATAAAGTACTCAGAAATACACCTGCACACATAGTGCCACCTGATTCTTGGCAAAGGAGCTGATTATATGCACTAGAGAAAGAACCGTCTTTTTTATAAATGGCTCCTGAAAAACTAAATATCCACATGCAGAAGACAGAAACTTAACCCCCATCTCTTATTCTTCAAAAATCAACTAAAAATGTATCAAATGCCTAAATAAATGTAAGATGTAAGACTATGAAATTGCTCCAAGAAAACATAGGGAAAGTACTCCAGGACATTGGGATAGGCCATGAGGTTTTGGTTATGACTTTTATTTTATTTTTAAAATTTTATTTATTTATTTATTTTTTCTTGTTTCACAACCTTTGTTTGTTTATTCAGTCATTTTTTTTTATGGCCGGCTCAGCCCACCCCGAGGGCAGGGCTGGCACAGCATGTGGTGCCCGGGATCGAACCGCGGTCCCTGAAGCCGCCCAAGCTTTCCCAAGCAGGGGCTTTAGACCACTGAGCCATCCCGCCGGGCCCTTGGTTATGACTTTAAGACATAGAAAATGAAAATAAAAATAAACAAATGGGAATTATATCAAATTAAAAATTACAAAATCTATTATGCTGAGCTGTAAAAGGTTCAAGTCAACAGCTTCCAACACTGTCGATTCTGCTAATAACCCACTGCTATTATGGATTATTGGACTATGCATACAACTACTTTCTCTTAGTTCAACGAGAAGAAATATTTGGTTTTTAAAATTTTTATTTATTTATTTATTTTTTCTTGTTTCAGAACTTTTGTTTGTTTGTTTATTTTTATGGCTGGCTCAGCCTGCCCTGAGGGCAGGGCTGGCGCAGTATGTGGTACCGGGGATGAAACTGTGGTCCCTAAGAAAATTCCGTCAGGCCCTAATGAATTAAAGCTTCATTTACGTAAAGAAGTCAGCAAAGTTGCCAAACAGTTTAAAAATAATTATGTGCAGGATAGGATGAGAAGCTATGCAAAGGAGTTGCTTTTTCACTGGTATCATTTCTCCTGAATTATGGTCGTTATATAAGTGCGTGCAGAGTGAATTTCCTTACACCGCCAAACACCACAGAAACATGGCACATTTGGGGAAATGATGTAAACATTTAGTAGAGAATGCTCGTATCAATGTTTTATGGAATCATAAAAGAATTTCAATGAGCAGCACCACATAGAAAATAATGTGAACATATGCGCACAGAACTGTTCCCTAGAGAGAGAAAAAAAGTAGGTAGTCATCATGCATGCCCATAGCCAGCGATCATTAAAACCAGTCAGTTCTAAATGACTACTTCTGGGCATTTGCCCATAATCTATTACTGCAGTATACTTTTCCATATGTTAATTTTAAAATTGTTTCCATCAGTTTTAATGGTGAAGATTAGTTTTTGCAACTTACTATGCTATGTCATCTTATCATTTCAAATGCTGGAGTTGTAAGCATGCAAGGACTTTTAGAGAGCTGAAATTAATTTTATGTAGTTTTTACAAATTTGATCCTGTAATTAGGACAATGTTGACTTTCTGTGTAAGCCACATGCATATTTGTAAAATATCGAAACTTCCTTAATAAAGAGATGCCCTTTTGTATAACCATTTTTATGAAAGATAAAATTTCTCTAGGCTTGGCCCTTAGGGTAACTATATATGTACTGGTGAACCATTGTGGTTTTTGATTTATTTCCTCAAAAGATCTAGGTTCAAGGTCATGGTGTTTCAGACAAGTGCAACTGCACAGCCAGATGTATGCAGTTACCAACTCTAGTGCTATGCGTTTACAGATTCCTGCTTTTTGACCTATTTGAATAGCTATTTATGTTTCTGTTATGGTTTGTCTCTAGCCATCCCCCCAAGCCTTATGTAGTCCCTGAGGCAGGTTTCTAGAGTTGGTGATTAATCTATGATCCAACACCAAGATTATGTGTGTGAGTGCTACACCCACCCGGGGCAGATAGCCTGAAGGCAAACTAAGGAAGGAGCGAGGTTTGCCTTTGCCTCTGCTACTCGCTGCTGCTCCTCCCTCCTGCTTTTATTGTTTTGTTGCTTTCCACACGGCGAACTGTTGCCCTCTGCCATGTTCCGTTCTTCCTTGGAGCCAGCCGAATATGGTCTGCAACCTCCACAAACTGTGAGCTTAAATTTCCTTCTTAATTTTGGGTGTCGGGTATTTTGTCCCAGCAATGAGAAAAAAGTAGCTGAGACTATTTCCAAAAATATGCATGCTATTGTGGTCTATTTTAAGGCATGGAATGGGCTATGAATTTTTTTTCATGTGTTTATGTTTCTTAGGTAACATTTAAACATGTAAATAAATGTCTTTTTTTTATTATTTTTGAGGATTATACTGTTGGGAAGTTGATTGTTTCAGTTTTGAACTGTCACGATTATGAATTTGGGATTTTGTCTTTGAAGAGTATAGCTCTAAACCAAATTGAGATCCATTTACTTACTGATCCTTAACTTTAGGCAAGATGTGTAGCTTTCCTGTCCTCAATTTCTTAGGGTGAATGATGAAAGATTAAATGATGATTACATTATATTATTATAATAAATATATTATGCTATATTTATTATATAATAAAGAATATAAATTTCTTTACTATATTTTCATGTTTATAAGATGATATCAATAGAGAAGAACTCTGGGATAGAAGTAGCAATGAAATGGGATTTTTATTTTGTGCAAACTAGCTGGTTTATCTGCACTAAAACCACACTTTTGTAAGGAAGAACATTGTATCAGTGTGTGTTTTCCTTTCAAAGTAATCCCTAAGCAAAGGAGTTAAACACAAGTACTTGAATTTCATGAAACATCAACAGAGGAAAGGAGAAATGACACAGAAAAAGGAAGGCGACAAGTTGTTACAAAGCCAACCATCAACCAGGATAACTAACACTGATTCTCACGGGAAAAGTCTAGGGCAGAGTACAAATATCCTTTGGGGTTGTCCTGCTCTAACACTGAGGTAACTGGGTGCATTTGTGTACTCACTCCCATTTCTTAAAGATTGCTGGGGGCGTGGTATTCATTCTTAATACCCTTAGCTCGGTGTGTGTGTGTGTGTGTGTGTGTGTGTGTGTGTATGTATAAGTATGTATATATTTGTGATAGTGGTGCTGCAGTATTATATTGCAGGCTTCTAGAAAAACTCTGTGACAGAGAACTGGAATCCAGAACAGGCACGGGTAAACTATTTCCTTCTAATTAGTGATGAACACCTATGGCTCAGAGAAGTCACATCTAGTTTCTCTACCAAGGGATCAGGATTGGCTGGTCCCCGGCATTGCACAGTGCTAGGCCCTGGACCCTGCACCAATTGGTGCACCTCAAATGCCTGAGCTCAGTGTTTGTACTGGTAATGCACATGAAATCAACTGGTAAATGAATGAGGAATCATATTTTATATCCTAATTATATCTGAGCTTCATAACCAAGCTATGAGTAATGTTATAACAGATGAGAAATCTGGCACGGGGATCTGAGGCAGGATGATATATAGAGAGGTCAGAAAATAACATTAATTTTTATTTGAAATTTACAATTTATAGTAAACTTAGTAATAAGTAAAGTTAATAGGTCTTTGAGAGAATGTATGAGCCACAATTCCTGGAAATGAGAAGTGAAGTTTCTTTTTATTTAAGAAAAGGACATTTAAAAATTACTGTATGTATTTTAATTGTCTCAAATTGTTTTATAAAAGTATTGCCACATTTCCAGTATTTTTATGGAAACTAGGGAGAAAATTACCCTGTGAATGTTTTCTTTTCTTATTAAGGCAAGTAAATAAATAAAGATGAAACTTTTGCATGCATCTGATAAGGATTCCTTTGTGGCTCTCACCAATATAGAAAAATCTATTTAATTTTTCTCACTTCCCCTTTCCTTTCAAACCTGATCCAGTCAGCCTTGGCTTACACATCCTCCTTCCCCAGTTTTCAAACCAAATGGAATGTTTGCACTAACGGGACAAGTCTGTGTGGTGACTCAGAGGAAACAAGCATTTATAAACCATGTTTCCCCAAAGGCTCAGTACAAACATGGCTGTGGTCCAGGTCCAGATTGGATAGGGCAGCCCTCAGTGGTGTGGACCCTGGCAAAGCAGAAGACTGGAGGGACCCAGCCAGAACCAAGGGTTGGCTGCAAGGCCTGGGCAACTCCACTACTTAACAATCTTTCATCTCTGAGAGTCAAAACAAGCACAGCTTACGTGAAATCAGAGAGTGCTGGCCCCTTTGTGATGGAATATTCTCTTTGAATGGTCATTGTAGTTTGGCCTGGCTGCAAATTCTGCAATGGTCAATCCATTCTTAATAGTCTCTATGACTTGTCTTCTTCACACACTACTTTTGCTTGGTGCCTAGGCTGACGGCATCTGCCTAGCATCCAAAGGGTTACAAGGACAGTCTGGGTTTTGCTAGAGGCCATCAGATTTGCCTCCAAAGCCCAATTTGCTGCTTCATATTTTCACTTGACAAATGTTTAGGAAGGACTGATTTTGTGCCAGGCATTATTCTCCATGGTGAAAGTGAGGGAGCGAGCTGGATAAACAAGGTCTCTGTTGTGCCTTTATATTCTATTTTAAAACAATATGAAAATTTTACTGCAAAAACAAGTTCCAAAGGATTTTTTTTTTTTTTTTTTTTTTTGGTAATAGGCTTTTATAGAATGTACCTTACTAATAATCCACAAAATAGCTATTTATTGCTAATTTTTTTGTATTAAAATGGTCCTAAGATAAAAGACAAAAACAATGTTAAATCAGGAGAGCATATATTAATTCTGATGAATACCTAAATTATTAGTACTAAAATTCACAGAGAATTATATTCAATGAGCTCACTTAATTTATATTTAAGATTAAATGAAGTTTTAAAAAGCTCTCTGAAACAATGTTTTGATTGTCTTACAACCAGAACTAATTAGTTGGCTAACTTCACTAGAAAAAAGTGTTTCAAGTAAACTTACAGGTTTTTAATTTATTATCCTTTATTAAAATTACTTTTTCAGAAACTGCTATAATGTTTTAAATAGTCTATAAAAATAGCTTTCTTTTGGATAAAAACATCTTTTTTCTTCCTCAAAAATATTTTTAAAAAGCAATAAATGCTCACTCTAAAAAATCTAAGTATGGTTCAAAGACAGAAAAAGTAAAAGAAAAGGCTTCATTTTTCTTTCTACTCTCATCTCACCACTGCAGTCCAGCCACTTCTAACAACTCAAGCAAATTGTTATTTATTCTTAGACATGCCATCTGCGTAAATAAGCACAGGGAGCTATCATCTACATGAATAGGAGTATGCTGCATTTTTGTTTCTCCTGTTGACAGTGTGACCTTGCCACTTATCAGTAGACATAGAATTGCTACATTTTAAGAAATGGCTGCACAACAGCCCATTGTTTAAATGCCTTGATTATATAACTGATCACTTACTAATGCTATTTCATTGCTAATTATTTCTATTAAATACAACAGAGGAATAGCCATCCTCATGCTATTGCCTGTGCATGTTTACATAAATATTTTTATTAGTGCATATTAATTTTACAAGACATTGATTTCAATGTACGTATATTGATATTATCTATCTCTTCATTATCCTCCTTCTTTCTCTGCCTTCTCTCCTTATTCTCTTCCTTTTTTCTATTACAGTCATTACTGTAAGTTTTCTATAAATTGTTTCTTTCAAATAAAAAGACAACTATTTTCTGACTTCCATATGATATGTTTTAGGTCCCACGTGTTCGGGAGAACACACAATACTTGTCTTCCTGAGTCTGCCTTACTGCACTTAGTGGGATGACTCCCGCTTCCATCCATTTCTGTTAAAATGGCGCGCTTTTTCTTCCTTACCATTAAAAAAATACTCCACTATGCATGTGTACTGTGGTCTCTTTCTTCACCTGTTGGTGGGCACAACAGTAGGATGGTTCCATATCTTGGCTGTTGTGAATTGTACCATGATAAACATGGGTATTGTTCTGTATGATGCCTAGATGCCCGCTGAAGCTTCGTGTGCTCACAGGGGGCTATGTGGAGGTGAGTGGATCCTGGGTATGATACTGGATTAGTCTTAAGCTGGGACAACAGTTGGGTATGATGTTGGGATTAGTCTAAAGCCTGCTAGGACAGGATGGGTCACTATGGGAAAGACCTGGAAATCTATCTATCTATCTGTCTGTCTGTCTGTCTGTCTGTCCGTCCGTCCGTCCATCCATCCATCCATCATCTGTCTGTCTGTCTGTCTGTCCGTCCGTCCGTCCGTCCGTCCATCCATCCATCCATCCATCCATCTATCTATCTATCTATCTATCTATCTATCTATCTGTCTGTCTATCATCTACCTACCTATCTATATCTCCTCTTGCCTCCATTTGTGTGGCACTTCCTGCCTGCCATGTTGTGCACCGTTTCTCCTTGGTGATGTCCCTCTGCCATGCTGCCCTGTTTTGGAGCCAGCAGACAGTGGACTGAAACCTCTACAGACTGTGAGCCAAAATCAACCTTCTCTTCTTTAACTTGTGGGTGTTGGGTATTTTATCCCAGCAAGGAGAAGGTAATTAAGATGAGTATGAAGGTATCCCTGTAGTATGCTGCCTTTCATTTCTTTGCGGGATGCACTGAGGAGTGGGAAGCTGCCTCATATGGCAGCTCAATTTTTAAGTTTTCTTGATTTGAGGAACCACCATACTTTTCACAGATTTCCGAGGTAGCTGTACTAATTTACATTCCCACCAGCAGTGTAGAAGGGTTCCTTTTCCTTTACATCCACAGCAACATTTATTGTCTTCTGTATCATTGATAATAGTCATTCTGGTTAAGATGAGATGGAATCTCTATGTAGCTTTGATTCATATTTCCTTAATGATTAAGGATATTTAGGGTTTTTTTTCATATACTTATTGGCCACTTTTACTTCTTTTAAGAAGAGTCTATTCAGCTCATTTGTCCATTTGTTAATTGACATATTTGATACCTTTTAGTGTTATGTTTTTGAGTTTCTTTTTTTCTTTTTTTGTCTTTTTGAGACATGGTCTCACTATGCAGTTCAGGCTGGCCTTGAACTCACTTTTGTAGCCCAGGCTGGTCTTGAACACGCACTGATCCTCCTGCCTCAACCTCCCAATTGCTGGGATTACAGGCATGCACCACCACGCCCAGCCCTTGAGTTTCTTGCATATTCTAAATATGGATTCGCTAGTGCAAGAGTAACTGGCAAATACTCTTCCACCATTCAGCAAACTTTCTCTTTATTTTGTTAGTTGTTTCCCTCGCTGTGCAGGAATTCCTCATTTGATGTAGTCCCATTTGCTCATTCTAGCTTTTCTTCTGTGCTGGTTGGGTCCTGTTTAGGAAGTCTGCTTGTGCTTATGGCTTCCAACAGTTTCCCTGTATTTCCTTTCACTAATTTCAAAGTTTTTGGTCTTAAACCCAGATCATTATCCATCTTCATTGATATTTGTAGGACTCTGGTTTAAATCCACATATGGGTGTTCAGTTTCTTCACCATTTGTTAAAGAGGCTGTCTTCTCTTCAATATACATTTGGCACCTTCATCCAGAGTCAGATAGCAAGAGTTGGGTAGATTTGTTTCAGGGAATTTATTTGCTCCATTGGCCTATGTGTCTATTTTTCTGCTAGTATTGTGGCTTTTGTAACTTTCATAGTGTAATTTGAAATTGGGTAATATGATGCCTCCAGCCTTGGTTTTTGTACTTAGGATTGCTTTGGTTATTCTGTGTCTTTTGCAGTTCTGTATGAATTTTATACTCTTTTTCAAGTTCTAGAATTTCATTGGTATTTTCATGGGAATTTTAGTAAATTGGTAGATTCCTTTTGGTAACATGACCATTTTTTTTTTTTTTTTTTTTGTCTTTTTGATACAGGGTCTCACTGTACAGTTCAGGCTGGCCTTGAGCTCAGTTTTGTAGCCCAGGCTGGTCTCAAACTCTCACCGATCCTCCCGCCTCAGCCTCCCGAGTGCTGGGATTACAAGCGTGTGCCACCACACCTGGCTAACATGACATTTTAACAGTGCTAATTCTGCCAATTCCTGTGTATAGGAGTTCTTTCTTGTTTAGAAGGATCCTTGGGTATCTTATTTTTTGAAGTTATTGTGAATGTTATTTTCCTGCTATTTTGTTATTGGTGTGTAGAAAAGGTATTGGTTATTTGATATTGATTTTATATCCTTATATTTTGATGAATTTATCAGCTCTAAAAGTCTTTTGAGGGCTGGGGAGATAGCTTAGGGACAGAATTGCCTGTCTGGCAAACGCAGGTCCTGAGTTTGATCCTCAGTTCCACCAAAAAAAAGTCTTTTGGTAGTGTTGAGGGTCTTCTGGAAGTAAAGACAATTAAACGACTTTTTTTCCTGTTTCTGTGCTGTTTTATTTTTTTCTATTGCCTAACTGCTCTAGCTAAAATTTCAAGTATTAAATTTAGTGGGAGGAGCTGGGAAGATAGCTCAGTCAAATAAGCGCTTGCCTGGCAAGCTCAGTGTCCTGAATTCAATCCCCAGTACTGCAAAATAAATAAATAAATAAATAAATTAATTAATTAATTTAGTGGGAGTGGGCTAGAAGATGGCTCAGCAGCTTAAGCACCTACCTGGAAAGAGCAAGGACCTGGCTTCAATTCATGGTACTACGTGCCTTGCTTGCCACTGAAACTTGGTATATTGGAGCACACCTGTGACCCAGCACTAGGGAGGCTGACACAGAAGGATCACTATTAGTCCAATCTATGTAATGGGACCCTATACCAAGTAAATAAATGAATAAATAAATAAATGATTTTTTAATGAAAAAAATAAATTTAATGGGAGTCGTGATAGTGAGCAACCTTGCCTCATTTGCAATTTTAGAGAAAATACTTTCAGTTATTCCCATCAGAATGATGATAGCTGTGAGTTTGTTATATATCACCTTTACTAGAATGGATTAAGATCCAGTCATGTCCAGTTTCTTCAAGGCTTTTATCATGAAGAGATATTGAGGGGCTGGCAAGATGGTTCAGTAGACAAAAGCTTAGGCAACCGCAGGGACCACAGCTCTATCCCCGGCACCACATGCTGCACCAGCCTCACCCCCAGGGCAGGCTGAGTTGGCCATAATACCAAAAAAAAAAAAAAAAAAAAAGATACTGAATTTTTGTTGAAACTTGTCCTGCACCTATTGAGATGATCAAGTGATTTTTATCCCAGGTTTCAGGTAGGCAGTATATTGCATTTATTGCAAATGTTGAACCATTGATGCATCCCTGACATAAAACCTTGTCATGGTATGATTTTTAAAATAATTTTATTACTTTTAATAAGAAATAACAATGAGACCCTTTTAAAACACATTAGTAGGGCCACAATAACTAATATAATGCATGATCTTTTTAAATGTCTGTCAAATTTTGTTTATAAGTATTTTATTAAAATACTTTTAATGTATGTTCATTTTTTAAAATTTACTTTATTTTTTTCTTGTTTCACAACTTTTGTTTGTCTATTTATTTTTATGGCCAGCTCAGCCTGCCCTGAGGGCAGGGCTGGCACAGCATGTGGTGCCGGGGATTGAACCGCGGTCCCTGCAGCCGCCCGCAGATGCTTTAGACTACTGAGCCATCCCACCGGGCCCTAATGTATATTCATTGAAATATGGTATTTTGTGTGTAATTCTGCGTTTGGGTGATGTTTGCTTTATACAGAGCTGGAAAGCACTTCTTCCCTTTCTTTTTCACAGAATAGTTTGAGAAGCATTGGTGTCAGTTTTTCTTTAAAGGTCTGGTAAAATTAAGCAGTGAAACTGGTCTTCCTCTTTTTATCTCTAATTGTATTAGTTTGGGTCTTTTTTTTCTCTTTTGATTAGCTGGGCTAGGGTTTATCAATTTTGCTTCTTTTTTTAAAGATCTGCTGTTTATTTAACCGATCCTGTGCACAGTCCTTTTAAGCTCTATCTTATTTGTTTTAGTTGTGACCTTTATTTTTTTTTCCTTCTGTTGTGTTTATTTTTGATTTGTTCTTGGTTTACTAAAATGTTGAGATTCATTATTACGTTCATTATTTAAGATTTCTGTGGTCGTTTGTAGACATTCATAGACATAAATTTCCCTCTTAGAACTGCTTTTATTGTATCCCAGAGATTCTTGTAGGCTGTGTTTCCATGTTTGGTTGATTATAGTAATTTTTGCCCTAGAATTGTCCCTTCTGATTTTTCTAGTAACTTCCTTCCAAAGAGAACTGTTGAGTCTCTATTTGTTTGCATAGTCTTTGTAGATATTCTTGCCTCTTCTACTTTCATTTCAGTTTTGATCTGATAAGAAAGAAGATTTTTTGTATTGTTTAAGACTTTCTTATGCCTAAAATATGATTGCTTTGGAGAATATTTCATGAACTGCTGAGAAGAAAGTATATTTTGTATTTGTTGAATAGCATGCTTTCCAGCCATCCTTTAAGTCCATTTGATCTATGGTGTAGAACTCTATTGTTAACGTCTTGATTTCTTTTTTGTTGTCTAGATGACCTATCTATTGGTAAAAGTGGATTGCTGAATTCCCTCCTGTTTTTATAGTGAGGTCTATGTGTTCTTTTATATTGGATTGTTTATATTTTGTGAAATTGCATACACAGTGTTTGTTGTACGTATATTTAAAATTGTTGGGGCCCAGCGGGATGGCTCAGCGGTCTAAAGTGCCTGCTTAGGAAGGCTTGGGTGGCTTCAGGCACTGCGGTTCGATCCCCTGCACCACATGCTGTGCCAGCCCTGCCCTCGGGGTGGGCTGAGCTGGCCATAAAAATGAGTGAATAAACAAAGGTTCTGAAACAAGAAAAAAAAAATAAATAAATAAAATAAAAAATTCTTTTTTTTTTTTTTCTTATTTTATTTTACTTTTTTGTTTGTTTATTTATTTCTATGGCCGGCTCAGCCTGCCCTGAGGGCAGGGCTGGCACAGCATGTGGTGCCGGGGATCGAACAGTGGTCCCTCCAGCTGCCGGCAGACGCTTTAGACCACTGAGCCATCCTGCCAGGCCCCTAAAAAATTCTTTAAAAAAAATAAAAAAATAAAATTGTTATATCCTCTTGGTAGACCATTCCTCTTACTGATATTAGTGGCCTTTTGTTTGTTTAATTTTGTCTTAAAATACACTTTGTCAGGTAAGTACCCCTGCTAGCCAGCTTTAGGTTCAGTTAGCATGGAATATTGTTTTTCACCCTTTTTTATTCAGTTTACATGTCTTTGTTAGGAAGGATTTTTACATCAGGCAGCAAGGGTTTTTTTGTTTTGTTTTGTTTTTATCCAATTTACCAGTTTGTGTCTTCTAACTGGATTAGAATTAAGACTATTTGCTTCAGAATTATTAAAGGTATGTACTAATTGCTGTATCTTGTGTTTTCTAAGGTTTGATTTTTAAATTTTTCAATAGTTCATCTTTTTTTTCTCTTTTATGTGTAGAATTCCTTTAAGATTCTTCTGCAATGTTGACCACTTTTTATGAATTTTTTTAGTTTATGCTTATTTTGTAAGGTCTTTATTTCTCTTGCAATTTTGAGGATAGCTTTGCTGGGCACAGTAGGCTAGGTTGGGCTCTGTTCTTATATTCTGTTTGGGAGGAAAAAACGCTCCACAGCCAGAGCATTACCTCACAGTGATGGTAACCACGCTATCCAACCTAAGGAGTTTGGTTGAAAGAGAAACTTTCACAAGAAGGTGAGGCGATGTCCCGTGAAGAAGAGGCATTCAATCTGAGCTCTGAACGCTAAGGCAGGGTCAGGCAAGATGAGAACACGTCTGGCAGGGGCACCCGCACCACCTTAGCAGGAATAGTCTGGGCCTATGTCAGTGACTCATAACAAAAAAACAAACAACAAAACCGTGCGTAAGTGGAGGGCAGGAAGAGGGAACGTGGAGGGTCAGGTAGTTCAAAGATGGCCCTTCACTTGCTCTGGCACAGAGCACAGGTACCAAGCTGCTGACTCCCAAATGCCAACGAACTGCTCCGATCATCCTGCTCAGCTGAGCTGAGAGCCTGAATCCCACCCTATTGGATAATAAACCATAAGAAGAATGAAGATAACACTTTGCAATGTAATAACTGTTGTTAAATTCCTATCATCTTATTCTGAAATTATCATTTTTCTCTTTAAAATAAACAAAAAGGAAAAAGAGAGTGATTCTGAGACTTCCCAGATGCTGATACAATTTTCTGTGGTTTATGTCACTGTATTTCAGTGCTATTTGTGATGAAATGACAGTACACTTGCCATGTTGTCTTGCCATTGACTCCCTTGAGTTTTTACTTGGCCTCTGACCCTTTTTTCATACCATTTTTTTAATTCTCTACATTGTCCCTTAGATCAGTTTTTATAAATTTGTGTTGAAAACCTATAGCTCTTCTCTTCAGATACATCCCATAAAAATAAAAATGCTCTTGATTAATTTTTCTGTTCAAAATGTGTCCATTTCAGGGTTTCACAGTGCCTGTCATTATGCAAAAACGTCAATATACATTCCCCAAACAAACATACTTCCACCCATCTTAATATTGTATTTCATAAACATGCTGTATCACAGACTGTTTTGAGTCTCTGCTCTTTCTTTCTTTCTTTCTTTCTTTCTTTCTTTCTTTCTTTCTCTCTCTCTCTCTCTCTTTCTTTCTTTCTTCTGTATGTAGTACAGGGTCTACAGGATCTCACTATGTACATAGGACTTGTAGTGATTCTCCTGTTTTCAGCCTCCCAAAGTGCTGGGACTACAGGTGTGCACCACCGTGCCCAGTCTCAATTGCTTTCCCCGTGCTCCCCGTAGGCAGGGCTTGCTTGGCAGGATGGGGATTGAACCCAGCAGCTGTGCTCTGCCTAAGCAAGTGTGTTAGTCCACTGAGCTATCAGGCCAGCCTGAGTCTCTGTTATGAAGAATCAGTGTCCAATAAAATGTTTAAGAAATGCTGCAGTTCATTCTTTCTTTGCCTCCAAGGGCTATAAGCTTTGTTAAATTTAATCTTTATTCAGTCTCTTCTAATTGTGATAAACATCACAGTAGTTCAAAAATTTTTGTCTGGGTGTATGTTGTATTACATAATGAAAGTAGACTGGTTGGGTCTCCAGGTCTGAGTGTTAAATCATTACTGATTAACTATAGGAAAATTACCTCATCTGCATTTCAATTTCCTTCTATACAAATTGAAGGGAGTTGATACTACTTTCTTCAGTATGGCTACTGCGATGATTAAATGATATCATACTCATCGACATTCCTTGGCATTACTATGACTCTCGTATTATTACTATTATTTTAAACAAAAGACTGAATAGTTAGTCTGCAAATATGGGTCCTATATAAAATTACTTGAGATACATTGGACTAGATTGTCCAATTTGAACAAAAAGAGATTGCTCCTTTGCAGTTCTAGAGATGAAACCAGGGGCTCCGCGTGTGGTAGGCAAGTGCTACAGCACTGTGTGACACTGCCAGCCCATGCTCTGACTCTGAATCATGCGGTACAACAGTTGATTTAGACACAGGTGTTCTACTACAGTTCCATATCATTGATGTGAAAAAAGGACCAGCTGCATGATTTTATTTTTGCTCCTAAATCTATAATAGTTTATGATAATCACCTCTGCTATTTTTATAAGGATTAAGACTGTAATAGAAAAGCAGTGTACTTAAGATGTAATCAGGGGCATAGCATATGCTGAGTGATAGAGAACTTGCCTGGCATGGCTGACAACTCTGGGTTCTGTCCCCAGAGCTAAAAAAAAAAAAATCTAGCCCTATAGTTTCAAATATACTAGCCATTATACATCAAATAGCTGTGAAGTAAGAGTTATCAGAGGAGCATAAGCCTGAGTTACTCAATTGTTTATTCAAAGCACTTAGAGTTCTCTAGTTCATCCATTCTTAAGATTAGGAGTGCTATCAATGTTTGAATAAGAATCTCGTTTTCTAAAAAAACCTTTAAGGAATATGGAAATTTTGTTTTATGTTGCTGATAGTAGAAACAGATAGTCATCTGGTTGGAGGAGAATATGATCAGCTACCTAAGGTCGTCAGGGAGGAGGGAGGTTCGTGCTTTGGTGCAGCCTTAGGGGATGGGAATAGAGGCCCTTTAACCCCAACCGCTAGAGAACAGGTGTCAGACAGGATGCTTGGATTTCGTAAGAGAAAACTAATGCCAGCATTTTCCCTTTGAAGCGAAATAAGGAAGATCGGGGCTAAGTTGAACAAGAGCACTGTATTGTGGACTGATGTTTAGAGATAAAAGAAGCACATGTTACATAAATTCCCTAAATTTTGCTCTGTGTGGTGGTATTCTTGAAGTTATATGCAGAGAGCCTCCCTATGAAATTAAAAAAAAATTTCCACCTGTACTGAGCACAAACAGACATTTTGTTCTGATGAGTACATAGACACTACAGTATAACAACTATTTGCATAACATCTGCATTGTATTAGGCATTATAAATAATCTAGTGATGACTTAAGTAGACAAGGATTTTGTATCGACATAATAGGCAGGTACTATAGCATTGTATTTGCGGGATTTGGGCATATGATGATTTTGGAATCTTAGAGGTGCTGGAAACAATCCCCTTAGGATGCTGAGGGATGAGTGTGTTATGCATAAAGGAAATGCCCCTTAGGTGTTTGGTCCACCTTCCCATCCCTTTCCTTGCAGGAAGCTGTCCAAATGGAAGGATTCTGTATATGACAAAATATTTTATAAGAATATCCTCAAAAACACAAAACCTATACTCATAGCCAATGCACAAAATACAATCATTAAATAATCCACTTTATTGTTCCCATAAGCCTCTTGATTTGGAAGCTATAAGGATGCAAACATTTAGACTAATGGAATGACAGTTGTCATTTTTTAAAAAAATGTAAAGTGCAAGTGTTCCTTATAAAATTATTATTTCTGTTACTTTTGGATGGCTTTTTGGGGCCACATTCTCACAATATTGGAACAGAATATGACTTTCTTTGGATTGGGAAGAATGAGAATTGTACATGGGTCATCGAACATCCAGTGGACAAGATCATGTTCATTATTGGGCTGTCTGCCTGGTAGTGATGAATGGATGGATCAAAGAATGAGTAAAGAAAGGGATGTGTGTGTGTGTGTGTGTGTTTGTGTGTGTGTGTGTGTGTGACAAAGAGAGATAAACAGAGACAAAGAGAAGAGACAGAGGCAGAGAGAGAGAGTATCCAACTTATCCAATTTAAATTGTGTATCACTGGATCATTTATTTTGGGCACTAAAAGTTGCTTTTAAAAAGTCAAACTAATTTGAAGCCTTCAAGAATATTCTTTCTAGATGAAAGATATGACTATAAGTTTGAAGAAATATCTTTCTTGCCTATCCATTATTATCATCTTAAGGACAGTTTCATATGTTGCCAAAAGCAGTAAGACAAACATCTCTCAGATGTAATGCAGACAAATTACCTACTGCTATTTGATGAACAGAAAACAAAGTTGGTCATACTTGGTACTTTTATATAAATAAGAATATGTTTTAAAACCACAGGCAAGCAAAGTTCCCTACAGTGGTAATAAATGATGCTTTGGCATTTATTTCTTTTGAAAATATCAACTAATATATAGGCTTTATCTTATTTTATATAGTCAAGCCATGAAATAATTGTTAGTATATGTAGGACAAATAGCTCATTATTAATGGAGGTCATCTCCAAAACTTGTACTCCTAGAGTTATCTCAAAGGGAATATAAATACAGTTATAAAAATATTTCTATTGGCAATGTATTTTTCCTGCTGTTTCACAGAACCAACAGAGTAGGAGAAAGATCCACTGAGAATATACTTGATAATAACTTCAAAATATAGTACCATGGAATGTTTTTCCTATGAATGATTTTATATCAGCGATGAATACTCTTACAGCCTCTCCTTCAAACGTTATATCTTGGATTTAATATTGGGATTCACTGTTTTAACTGTCTTACATAAAAGAGGGAAAACATCAAAGACTTCTGTGACAATAATGAAATATAGTTATAAAAAAAGACTCAAAACCAGAGGAAAGATGTAGACCTCAGTATGTATAAAACTGTCATTAGTTTGTTGCTTTAAGTATCTATGAATTCAGGTTCTTTATGAAAGTAATTTTAAACCATCAAACACAGCTTTCTCAAATTTGTTGTTTTGTTATTACTGGCAAGCAGAACACAAGTCACTCATCAGCTTTCAAGAGGAAGGTTGCCCTCTCAGAGTGTGTTTGTGTGTGTGCATGTATGTGTGTGCATTTCTGGGTATGTGCACACTCATCCTCCCCAAATGAACTCCGTACCATTGCTTTGCAAAATGCAAAACACAGCCTTATGATTTCATGGCTTACATCTAAAAGGCTCCCCATACACCATCATTTCACATATTCAGAGGGGACCTGTTCAGAAGGCAGGGTACTAGCGGAGGGTGTCCTCTTGTCCCTGGCTCCTTCTTTCTGTGTCTCTGCTTCCTACCTGCTGGAAGCTGAGCACCTTTCTTCAGCCTGTCACTCTCCCACACTGCTTCTGCTTCAGAACTAGCTCGCTATGGACAGAAACCGTGAGTCCAACCAAACCTGTCCTCTTCTCAGTGATGGGTGTTGGCTCTTCTGTTACAGAGACAGGAAGTCTGACTAATCCCTAAGGGAAAATGGTGTGGAAAATCAACTGGGCTTCTGAAGACCAATAGTTTCATTAATTTAAAGCCCTTTTCTGTGAAGATAGTTTTTCACTCTGATCACTCACCTGGAAAATACACGTAGACTCTGCTGTGAAAATATAACAGCAGTTCACTTCCTGAACCCTCACTGTGGATGCTGCTCTTCCATGGGCTCTGTGAGAAATGATTTGTCCCCTAAGTATTCCAGGACAATTGGGGTTAGTAGGTTTACAATAAGAACACTGGTGAACAAAGTACAGCCATGCAAAACCAGGTGCCTACAGGGGAGGCAAATGTGGATTTCTATGGCAATGGAAGGTATGCTTTTGTTCCCAAACACGGGCTGATGGCTTTCCCTCTTGTTGGAATGTGATCTTACTCATAGTAGGGTGGAAATTCTACATTTAAAAGAATTGAACATGCCGGGCGTGGTGGCTCACGCCTGTAATCCCAGCACTCGGGAGGCTGAGGCAGGAGGATTGGTGCAAGCTGGAGACCAGCCTGGGCTACAAAAGTGAGCTCAAGGCCAGCCTCAACTGCATAGCGAGACCCTGTCTCCAAAAGACAAAAATAAATAAATAAATAAATAAATAAATAAATAAAAATAAAAATAAAAGAATTGAACAAATACCATTGTTTTTTGGGAAGCATTTCATTATCTGTCTAGTCAGAACTGGTATCCTCCAACCCTATTTACTTGTTCTGTACTGTGCTAATCATACCAGGGTGATCACATGTAGTTTTGTACTGCAGTTCCTATTTATGCATAAGAACAAAATGCAAAAAATTCCTTTCTATTCCAGAAGGGCCCAAACTAGATCTTTTGTATCCTGAGGTGCAGCATAAAGAATTATCATTCGCAGGGCCCAGTGGGATGGCTCAGCAGTCTAAAGCGCCTGCTTAGGAAAGCTTAGGCCAGGGGCCACGGTTTGATCCCTGGCACCACATGCTGTGCCAGTTCTGCCCTTGGGGCAGGCTGAACCTGCCATAAAAATGAGTGAATAAACAAATGAAGGTTCTGCAACAAGAAAAAATAAAATAAAATGAAAAATTAAAAAAAAAAAGAATTATCATTTGCTCACTGAGTATCAGCTTGCTTTATGTTTATTGAATGGATGATTATATAGTGAAGTGATTGGATTGAGTAAATTTGTATAAAATTCCTGAGAATTTTTTTATTATAGTTTATCAAGACCATACCCATATACTTCATTTATCAATTCTCAATGGTAGCTATTATCACTCTTACTTGTTAGTAAACCAAGAATGAGAGAAGTTAAATAACTTTTTAAATCTCACAAGCAACGAATGATGGAGCTGGCATTCAAACCCAGGTCTTGTGGCTCCAGCCTAGCACTGTTTCAGCTCCCTCATGGACTCATTTTCTATCCACTGTAGCAGTGATGGCAAGCATTTTACAGCCTTCATTGCTACAAACAGTGCATTGTAGCAGGTGTGCCATAGGGTCAGTGCTTTTGTACCACAGGGTATATTTAAATATACTCAAAACCTTGATATTTGTGGCTGGTAAGTAGTTTAGGGAAACATCATTGAAGTCCTTAGCATTCTTAAAGTACTAATGTAACATTTCCATTCTATATTTTTATTTATTTATTTTTAAATGTATTTGGTACAGGGTCTCACTGCATAGTGCAGAGTCATAGAGAGCCTCCTCTTTTCAGCCTCCCCAGTGCTGAGATCACAGGTATGTGCCACCACACTTGGACTTGGTGCCAGCTCAGCACATCCGGAGATAGGGCCAGTGCAGCCTGTGGTGCTGGGGATCAAACCCTGGCCCCTGCACTTGCCTGAGTAGGCACTTAATCTGCTGAGCTTTCTTGCCAACCCTCTCTTGTATATTTTTCAATCTTGTGCCAGTTAAAGGGTCTGATATTTGTGTTTCAACAGATGTTAAATATCTCAGATGTTATATCTCAAGTTGGGAGTTCTTTGGGTGATAAGACTCTTTGACGTTCTCCATAAAGCAGTTTTTGGATATTATTTCTCTTGTTTTAATGGCATTTTCACTGCAAATATCAGTGTATTATATGCACATCCTTGAACTGCTCAAACTTAAAATGCTATTTTATGATATTAGCAATCTAGATGACATGGCCTCTCTTCTCACTCTTCTTATACTGTGTGTGTGTGTGTGTGTGTGTGTGTGTGTGTGTGTGTGTAAGGATTTGAAGCTCAGAGATAAAGTGACCATCCATGAATCCACCACCCATTCTAGATGCTAGAACATTGTCAGCATTATTGAATAACTCTGAGGGGTCTCAGATTCCACCCTCCATCTTCCCAGTTTGTGTTTTTTTAACTTTAAAAAAGCCTTGCAAATATGCATGTATCCCTGAACACCATGTTGCCTAGTTTTTTCTTTCCTTTTTTAAGAATAAAAATGACATCATAATATATAGTCTTTTGGAACTTTTTATTTTTCTCCACTTACTGCTGTATTTTTTTTTTTATCATGAACCCTTAATGTGATTTGTACATACAGATTTCTCTTTTTTGCTGTTTAATAATACTTCACTCTGTGAATTTACCATGTAGCATCAATCTATTTTCTGCAAAAGGAACATCTGGGTTGTTTGTAATAGTTTCACTATCAAACTCATAAAATGAAAGCAGCCAGAGAAAGTCTGATACCTTCCTGGTACATATGATCAAACATGCTTATATTTGTCCTTAATATTTTTGTCACTAGCTAGAATCATGTGTACACACATGTAATAATATGTTTGTACCTCAATAATTATGTGGCTCTACAACAGGAATATGAGATCTTTGTCCATTTCTTTTGCTGTTATATCCTCAAGACACAGAAAAGGACATTAGTAAGAACTCAGAAAATATTTGACGGATGAATGAATAGATGGAGTTTCATTGCTTGACTGCTAGGTAAAACATCCTGTTGTAACTTCGTATTGACAAAGAAATCATCACGGAATGTTAAGACGACACTGAATTTCTGCTCAGGAAATTGGCTGCTGGCCCTAGATTTGCCATTAACTGTCTATGAAACTCCAGGCATATTACTCAACCTTTCTGATTCTAAGTAGTAAACTTATTGAAGGGACTAAAAATAATTTCTGTGTGTTATGAAGATTAGTATAAGGATTTATATGAAAGTTTTGTAAACAATGAATTGATTCAGATGAGTTAGCTGTCATTCACACATATTTAATGACATTTAAAAACCAGAGTAAGATTATTTTACATCAAAAAATTTCTGAGGTTTGACAGAAAAAAATATCTAAAAGATATAGATAAGATAGGCAAGAGTGGGCCCGGCGGGATGGCTCAGTGGTCTAAAGCACCTGCTTGGGAAAGCATGGGCGGCTTCAGGGACCGCGGTTCAATGCCCAGCACCACGTGCTGCGCCAGCCCTGCCCTGGGTGGGTGGGGGGGCTGAGCTGGCCATAAAAATGAGTGAATAAACAAATAAAGGTTCTGGAACAAGAAAAAAATAAATAAAATAAAAAATTCTTTAAAAAAAAAGATAGGCAAGAGTGAAAACTAAAGTTCTGGTGGCCTAATGCGGTATACTTCATTTGTTCAATGTGCCGTATCAGCCTCTTGCTGCAAAATCAAGCTATTTTTAACTTCAAGCAAGCATAAAGAATGTCTTTTTAAGTAGGGCAACCAAGATAGTGTATTACCCTTTCTAGTCAGCCTGCCTAAATGAAATATTCATCTTTCATGAAAAAATAAGAATTGATGCATAGTTGGGATCTAAAAAGAGAAAGTCTCTTTTATGGGCGAGTCCTTAAAAAGTCCTGAATAGAAAGTAACAATAGTGGGAATATTCATTTATATTGAATCATAGCTCTATATCCTAGGGAAATGAGTTTTTTGTTTTTTTTTTTTTAGGTTCACATGGATGGATGGGCATAGGCAGAAGTGATGATGTCAGGGGGAAGCTTTTTATCTGCCTAATTTCAAAGCAGTATAATGGAAATGACCCCTGGATTTAGAATTAAATTGACCCAGTGTTGCTCTAAGCTAGATAAACTTTGAAGTCAAATGTAGATGATGTTATGGGATCTGAGGTAGGAGGTACTTTACTAGCACAGGCCATTATGAGGACCCAACCCTACTGCACAAATGTAAACTGGGTACCTTCAACGCTGTCTTCCTCCTGTTCCAGCATTTACCAGGCACTTCCTCTTCCTTCCTGCTCTTCCTGTATCCCCAACACATCTGATCAGCTTTCTGCTGGTTTCCTGTACTGCACACATGGTATTTTTCTTTCTTGGGAGCATCACAGCTCTCTGCTTTACACCTGCACCTGTGTCCTTCCATGCAGTGTGAGTCTGTTTTCTCTTTCTAAGGACCTGGAGGAGCAGGTCTCAAAATACCATCTAGCTTCATGTTCTCTCAGATCTGGGAGTTTAGACAAAGTTTACATTGCCATAGAGATTCACTGCCAAGACTGAGGAAGAAAAGACCCACTGGGAGCATTAGCTTGTCTGTCAGTTGTGCAGAAGTGTTATGATATTTTCACATACACCAGGAAACCTGTGGAAGAGGTACAGGTGTCAAACCCTCAGTACAATGTCTATACCTTAGCTCCTCTGAGATCACTGCTAATTGATGCTCCAGGAGAAGTGTCTTTGGCTGTTGACCCGTGTTTCATGTTCATAGTGAGAATTTAAGTAGATGAATTAAGAGAATTGAGGAAAGAAGAGATGTGCCTATTTAATTTTTTAAATTAAATATTGAGAGCCGTGCATGGATTGGGTCTAGAACAGGAAAGAACTCCAGGAGCCTTTGCACAACCTGGTCTCTCGTGTGGACTTAACATTTTTGTCTTATTGTCTTAGGTTTCCTCCAGCATTCCTATCATTCCCATATTTATTTTTTTTCTAGGACACATCTAGAGGAAGGCTACAGGAAGGCTCAGAAGAATGCTCACTGTCACTACCCTTGCCGAATAAGAGAGGAAAGCCACCTACTTATGACTCAGCCAGCACCAGCGCTTTGAGAACAGCCTGACTTAGTGTCCTTAGGCAGGAGAAGGGCCTGCAGGGCTCCAGCTGAAGACAAAGAGGCATGACAGGTCCAGGACACTGAAGTGCCAGGGTCCACTGAACATAAGTGAGGGAAATGCCTTTGAGCAGATCAGAGCCTTAGCTTGAGAGGTCCACTCAAGACTCATTCCCCTCTTCCTCTGACCTCTATCATAAGCAAGGTCACCGCTTGTAGTGAATTAACTAATAACCAACTTGAGTAGGAACATTCCACTGAACTGCATCAGGGTGGCATGGGATGTGGAAGATCCACCCGACCTTCCCAGTGCCAATGCTCTACGTAGACTTGTATGGGACAGATGTTCAGGTTTCCAGTGTGCAGACAGATGTTGTGCACTCTTCTACATCTGACTCTGATGAGCACTGAGTCACACATACCAGTGAATAAGAACAGTCTCTTTCTCATACATCTTTAACTTCTCAACTATTCCTGAAATAAATGGGCAACCCATTCTGATCTTGGGAGTGCCGAGGGAAGTTTCTTTAGAAAGGTCCAAGTAGCACAAGCGATTTCCCTTCAGATTGTTAGAATGTAGGGCCAAGGGTGTAGCTCAGTGGTAGACCTTTGCAAGGAGTGGAAAGCCCTTGGTTCAATGCCTAGTACCACAAAAACAAAAGCAAATCCCCCGCAGTGAGAAAGCACCCAAACAAAATTTAGAATTTAGGTTCTATATTCAATATCATTTGTCCATCTCAAGTCCTGGATGCTCTTCTTCCACTTACTAGCCATGAGAACTTGCAAAAGTTAAGTCCCATTTGTTTCATCTGTGTAGTTGGTACCTACATTGCTAGTACTCACTTGAATGCTTTTGTGAGGATTAAATGAAAAAAATGTACAGTGCTCTCAGCTGTGCTGCAGGCCCATGGCAAGTGCTCGATGTATTTTAGCTACTTGGGTTTTGCATCCATCTAGTTCCTTCATTTATGAACTTGCTAAATACGTCTTTAACATCTATGAGGGGCTCCTCATAGATGTTAGACATTTCACTCAAGACACTTAAAGCATCCCCAAAATAACTTTCAATTTCCAAAAAGTCATTTGTAAATTTTAGTAGCCATCCAATTTATACTTCTTTGTACTTTTAGCCCAGTCACCATGGTGCATTTTGGTACTGTCCTAAGTCTAAAGAAAAAAACTAAGGTTTAAAATACTAAATCTGCAATATTGAGGTGGAGTTTTACTTGTGAATAAATTTCCAAATAATGATAAACATTTGCAGCATTAAAACAGACTGAGAAATTGTGCCAAAAAGACATTGTTGAACTTTAGAAAGTATAAACCATTTAAAAGTTATGAATCTGTGTAACTTTTACATGACATTTCTTCTCAAAACAAATACAATGCTTTTTTTCCCCTTGAATGAAAACTCTGTGCTAACTCGTATCCTTCCCAAACACGCCTTGCCCTGTGTGAACTTATCAGTGTGTGTACAGGATGGGGGAAAAAAAGGTAAGGAAGTATTTTCCAGTTTCAAGTTTTCCAAGGGGTTGTTATAAATAACAACCACTATGTTTGAACAATAGAGTGTCCTAGCTAATTTCTTGTTTACTTTTGAATTAATCCAAGTAATTTTTTATTTCAATGGATGCTGAAATTTACTATAGAATGGTTAGCATTCATGAGCCTTAGATAATTCAGGGTGCTTGGCCATGAGCAAGAACTTTACTTATCATGTACGCAATACAATAAATATTTATTGACCAACTAAAGTAATCATTTACATGGTAGAGGAATGAGCAAAAAGTGTCAACCCTGAAACACTCTCTAGAACTGGCCTTGGTGCATAGCATTTTTCATTATGTTATGTTATTTATTTATTTGTTTATTTATTTTTGAGACAGTCTTGCTCTGTAGTTCAGGCTGATCTTGAACTCAACTATGAGTCCAGGCTGGCCTCCAACTCATGATAACCCTCTTGCCTCAGTCTCCTGAGTGTTGGGACTTTAGTCATATGCTAGCATGACTGGCCCGCAAGTACAGATTTCCTTATGTATAAAATGGAAAATAATATACCCAGGCCTCTGGATCTGTAGCTTCTGCATCCAAAGATTCAAGCAACTAAAGATTTTTTTTTTAATTGCACTTAAACTAAACATGTAAGGACTATTTTTCTTCCTGATCATTATTTCTTAAACAACACAACTGTTTACACAGTAGTTGTACTGTATGAGATAACATGAGTAAACCAGAAGTGATTTAAAGTATTCAGGAAGATTTGGGGGCTATATGCAAATCTGTACTATTTTATACAAGGGACTTGATCATTTTCAGATTTGGCTTTCTTCTGGGGACCTGGAACTAGCTGCCCATTAATACTGAAGGGTAACTATGCCTTCTGAGTATAATTGTTGAGAAGATTAAGCATAAGAATCAGCCCATGTCAAACACTCCTGATGTACCAAATGTTGCTCTGAGCACTTCCTGATTTGCACACGTTAGCACCACAAATCTTCACAACAGCTTTAATAAGGCAGGTGTTATGAACATTTACATCACACAGAAAGCAAACTGAGAATGACTGGTGTGAGATCCCATGTGCAGGAAATAGCATCGAGCATAGTGGGTTAGAATCCAGGTAGTCGGCTGCCAGAACCCGCACTCTTAAGGCAAAGTGTTCATGTTGGCATTTAGGAGTATAAAACCTTTTAAAAATTGTTTTGTGGCATCCAAAATCCATTCAATGAATATTCAACGAATGTTCTTCTGTGCCAGCTGGGTTCCAAATCCTGCACTAGGTGCTGCCATGGGAAGCAGAAATAAGTAAAAGGTTGTTGCTGCATACAAGAGGGAAGAAAAATTCACAAATACCCCTACAGGTGCATAATACATGGTTACTGCTATATGAGTCTGAGAAGGAGAGAATAGGCTGGGACTTCCTGGGATTCAGTGATATTGCTCTGGGCGGAACAAGGGGACAGGGCAGGAATATTGTGGAGGAGTCAGGCTTGGGCACTCCAGGGAACAAGAGTCTCATTAACAGCACGAAGGGACCTAGAGTGCTGATGCAATAGGGAGAAGATGAGGCTGTGTGCAGACTCTGCAAACTCCTGGGCTGGGAGTGGTGCGGGTTACCCTGAGCTCCCCTGAGTTCCAAGATGACATCAGGTACACGGTGCTGTTTATGGAATCGAGCATGCCAAGAGCATGTTTGTTCCCCATTAATTCAGCCTGAAAGTATCTAACAAACATTTGTTTGCGTCATATGCACTTGGGCAAGTTCTGAGTCCTTCTTATACCCAAGTGCACATTGATAGTGAATTTTTAAAGGAAGGTTCTTTTTTCTTATATCTTAGTCTGTTTTGGTTGTATTTTTTTCTAGCTCAGTTTTATTTACTGACTACTGTCATTACCAACTCTTAACATGAGCCCTGAGGAGAGGGGCAAGACTATGGATGAAAGTCTAGTTTCTATGCCTGCCCTAATTTTTAAGTTACAAATTAGAATAACCAACTGCCATGTAAAACATGCCTGTATTTCCACTTTAAGAAGATGGTCCTGTTAGGACTAGGAAGGCCAGATGTGAGTTGATAGTTGTTAGTCAGCTTGCAGAAGTGCAGTGGAACATAGCATTTTAGAGTCAGCACCAGCCTGTGGTACATGGCCCTCTGGGTTCTGGCACCCAGCAAGGGTCCTTGATAGCCTGTGTTGGTGACATTCCCACTGCTTTTTGGTGGTTTTCACCTCTCTAAACTCTGATGACCCTTACTTACTGGTAATGCTTTTGCACAGTTCAATGCATCCCATGGAGTGACCAAGGGAAGGGTATGCCAGTGGCTCGGGAAGTAGGGTTAGGCCATTTATGTGGGAATTCTAGAGTTCCAAGGACCTGGACCATGGTCTGAAAGTGGGGACACAGGCTCTGGGTAGACACACCCTTTTCTTCCAGTGGGAAGAGATGTTGCAGAGCTTGGACAATGAACTTTAACTCATGAGTACAAGGCTTCCCTGGTTTTGTGTTCAGCAGTAGCAGCCACCAGTGACAGGCTTCCCATTTGTGCCTTGCAATTCTCAGTTGTGCAAGAAGATGTGTATACATACAAGATGTGTGATCTGATATACCTTCTGATATTTGTGTTAGATAAAAGTTCCAAATGCTTACATTTATAGATCTTGCCAAAAAGGAAAAAAGCAAAAAAGCATGCATGGCTGTGGCCTTATTGAGGACAACTCTTACTAAAGTTTCTTTTAAACAATCAAACTTCAACCAAAGAAGATGTCAATTTACCACAATTCTGGAGACACTGGCCTGCTACATAAATCAGGAGAAGACTCTATTTTTTTTGTTATTGCATTTTTAAAGTTTTCTGTAATGCATTTCTCTCTTGATTCCTCCTAATCTCTGCTTTCCCATAGCTTTATTTTTTCAATACTTACAGCTGTTTCATGGTGCTCTATCATGTGCTGTATTTTAGCTTGAAAAACTGAAAACTTTTTTTTTTTTAATGGTCCTAATGAGGGCTTTGCTAACTCAAAGCTATGTATCACACTCATTGTGATAGGCATTGTGCTTGCCCCCAGAAAGATCTAAAAAAATAAGTCCCGGAAACTACCTCAAATTGCTTGTAGTCTGGTGGTTGAGAAAGACATATAAAAATACCTATTATAATAAAAACACAAATATTACTATGAGGGGCTATGGGAGAAGAGGGCACCAAAGAGTGACAACATCTGGAGGAGTTTGAGAGTTTACTGAAGAGTTGGCATTTCAGCTGGAACTTAAAGATGAGTGGGAGTTTTTCAGACAAGCAAGCTGATCATTACATCCATCTTCATTTGGCCTATTAATTTTACTACTTAAGTTCACAACTTGTCTGGACTTTGGGTCATTACTCACAAAAACTAGTTTTCCATGTTTCCACTTTTCCCTTCCCTATGCTTCACAGTTGAGAGATGGGTTTGTATGTCTCAGCGTTATCATTTGTAAAATGTAGAGTAATACCACCTATCTTATCAAGTTATTCTGGGGATTTAAAGGAGTGCTGTATCCAGCTGCTTAATAGTTGGCTGAGTGTGATGTAGAATTGCATTTGACTGCGTCTTACACAACTCCAGCTCTCTTGGCTTAATTAAGGCAGAGCTGTTTTCCCTGTGATATTAGGAAGTTCAGAGAAATCTGTGCAGGACTGTGCAGAGAAACCATGATAAGGCTAGTGTCCTTGTTGATGGATTTAGGGAGGGGGTTGGGTATGGTGGGAGGACGGCGCTTGGTATAGGGGCTGAGCTTACTTCCTGGACTGATATAATGTGAGATTGTAGTCACATCAATGAAGAGATAGAAAAAGGCCTGGAACTCATGGAAACTGTAGAGGAGGCACTAGATCCTCCTTATGAATTTAGGCTTCAGATTATGTTTTCCCAGGCCTCCTAAGAACAAAGGACTTGAGAGAACATCTGTTCTACATGACACTTTCTTTTTTTTTTTTTTTGTGGGACCAGGGTTCGAACTCACGACCTTGCACTTGCCCAGCAGGCACTTGTGCCTCGGAGCTATCTCCCCAGCCCCATACATGACACTTTCTACAAAAAAAAAAAAAAAAAAAAAAAAAAAAAAAAAAAAATCCTCATTCCACTACACTTTGTTCACATGTTAAAAGAAATTAATATTTCTTTATGTTACATTCTTCTAGGGTTATTCATAACATTCTTTTGTTTTTGCATAGACTTTTTTTTTACCCAAAGCTTTTCACAGTACTTTAGAAGTATCTTTTATAAATTCCACTTGTTGTAGAAGTGCCAACCTCAAGTTCTATAACTGGCATAGGGTTGTTATGTTCATGTCCCCTTCGGTGCTGTCACAGGAAATTGTTTTCTTCCTGCAAGCATGACCTAATGCCAGAATTTGATATAGATATCCAAGCCAATGGTCAACATCAACTCTAGAAATAAATGTTTTGAATTTCCAGCACAGTGTATAATCCAACCTTTCTGAAATGACGGATGCTGTTTTAAAAGAGAGAAGTAATCTCAGCCTATGCTGTGCTCTATGGCTTGTCACCAGGGAGACCAGAAGAGAGACACTGGCCAGATCCTCGTCATAAAGCCAAGTCCAACAGGACCTGGGCCCAGAGCTGCTGGCCTCTGTGGAAAATAGCTCACAAATTTGGGGCCAGATAGTGACAATACTTGGGGAAGATGTTAATTGTACCAAACTCACATTTTTGTGCAGTCTTCTGGCATAGTTCCTTGTGCTATAGACCATTCTATGTAACTTTATTTTTAAACCTCAAATTCATTCTCTATAAAATGGTGGTAATTTATTCTTATCCCATAGAATTATTGTTCGAATTAAGTAGAGATCAACCCTATAAAGACAGTTCTTGGCTGGCCTAATAATCAGTGTATGAAAGCCTCTGCTTAGGCAGACAAAGCAGCTGGGGTTCAGTCTTGGCTTCCCATGCTAGCCCCACCCCTGGGGCACACTGAGACAGCAACTGAAACTGGGCATGGGGGTATGCGCTCATAATCCGAGCTCTTGGGAAGCTTAACACAGGGGATCACTGAGTCCGATCTACGTAATGGGACCCTGTAGGACCTGTAGACCCTGTACTAAAATACAAAAATAAATACATACATAAATAAAGACAGTACTTATGAACTTCTCATTAAGTGAGTGACTACTATTATTATTACCATCAAACAGATCAATGAATCATTGTTGTGAAAAAGGACCTAATATAGAAGTAAAGGGTACAATAAAACAAGCAAGATGCAGCAAAAAACATCTACCAAAAGTGACATGTACTGCTATGTGTTTTAATTTTTATCTCACTGCTGCATCTACAATTACCCAGGTATCTAATAGATAAAATGATAATAGTTTGAAAGATTAAATTCTCACAATTATTTAGGTAAGTCGTAAGAAATCATCATCATACTATTTATGTATTTGTATAATTTTAAAATCATAATTTTTATATACCTACCTAGCTCTACTTCTTACCTATACTCTAACCCAATTCATATTTTCTAGACTGTGTATACTGTTTGGAGTGATAGCAATTGCTAATGTTTTCTGGGCTTTTTCCTTGTTTAAAACTGGGAATAATCTAACTTTAGGAATATATTAAGAAAACACCTCCTAAATCATAGAAGAAAGCAGTCACTTTAATTTTTATCATTAAAATTTATGCTATATGCTAATGAGTTACAATATTCAGTTAGCTGATTAAAATGTGCTCAAACATCTTAAAAGTATTACTGTTATCAAGATGTGGTTTATAAGTAACACAGATGTTCACAGATTTAACATTGGTTAGACTGACAATTCTCAGTATGTTTAGAAATTCATGAAGGTCCTGGAGACCCAGTTAGGAGGGTTCCTAAGATACTTTCATGGATCCAGGCCATTAATTTTTTCTTAATGTTATTATGATATCATTTGTCTCTTTTATTCTCATTCTCTCATGAATATACAGTGTTTCCTGGAGGCTGCATGATCGGTGACATCACAGCAGATTGATGTAGCAGTGAAGAGAAGCACACAGCTGTGTTCTTCTAAGCCAGACTTTCGAGATATTGTCAAAGAATGTAAAACAATGTCACTCACTTCAGGGTTTTCTTAAATTTTAGAAATTATAATTATCTTTCATAAAATGATTTTATTTTAGCATATAATTTGTATGTTATTATTAAAATGGGTAAATAAAATAATAAAATTCACTTTTAATTTCTAATGTAATATTATTAGATATAATTTATGTAATAAAAATTCTTGGAGTCTTCAATAACTTTTATCTGCAAAGAAATCCTAAGACCAAAAAAAGATTTGATGCAATACAGTCTATATAATATAGGCTATTATATAGTTATTAAAATATACAAATATGCTTATTGATATGAGAAATATTCATTATAAGTTAAGTTGTAATACCAGGTTATACAAAAGTGTATGATCTTATCCTTTTCTTGTTTTTCTGGTTTTGCAAATGAATAAAAATATAAGTATTTGAAGTGTCCTTTGTATTTTTTAACTTTTCCTATTGTGAAGATTTATTTAATAGTAAGGAAAAAGGTTAATAAAACTTGCTTCTAAAATGCATTCAGTTCACCAAGGTATCCACAGTTGTTGGAACTTTATATCTCTGAGGATGTGCATTTTTTCTCAGATCTGGCTTCCATAAAATTATATGAAAACAATGTAATAGAATTCTAGACAGATTCTGCTACATATTTTTAAGATGTCAGTTTCGAAGCAGAGCTGATCTTCTGACTGAATATGCCGCAACGTCCTGATGGCTTTATGAAACACAATCTGCAAAACTTGAGCATGGGAACAAATCATATAATCAGTAGAACCCCAGAGTGAGGCTCAGAACTACCTTCATTGTCAGCAGTCCTTTGAGACAAAACTGAACAGCTAAGCTAGAAAGTGTTGCGTCTCAAGTCAAATTCAGATGTATCAAATTCCCAAGCTATTGCCTTTATCTACTGAACCACTGCTTCTCCAGGCCACTACTTCTTTGTGAAATATTTCTGTCTGAAACATACCCAAAAGAATTGTAGTAATAGAATCATTTAGTTTTGCCAAAGCTAAATGGAGCTGAAAAAATATTTTTGAAAAATTTTATAGACTTAAATGGGGTCAATACTGCTTTTTAGCAGATCCTGCAATACTTTATAATCCTTATCTTGTACCAGGAAAAGACGGCAACCACAGCCATTTCTGTAGGCACCAAGAGGAGGCCAGGAGAGCAAGCACGCTCAGCAGGCTCTGGGTGACACTATGTCACCGATGTGAATCAGGACTCCTGCCTCCAGCTAGAGGTTCACCCAGAGGAAAGCACCGCATACCCACAGTAAACACCCGAGCACTGTTTTGAAGCTTAGCTGGCTGTATTGTAAACTGACAGTGTTGCCCTGGGAACAACTCCTAGCGTGGAGTTCAGAAACTACTTGTAGTTTTTGGATGTTGCTTCATGAGCACTACTATTTTTACAACAGTGAAACTATCAAACCTGCATCAAAATAGATAGCTTGGAAGTCCTTCCCCTCACCCAAAGAAAAATTATTTCAAGACCCTGAGTACCTGCTTGCAGCCAGTTATAGTGTTTGATATTGGAGATAAGGAGCTCAACAGGACAGTAAGTGGTCCCTTGGGATCGAGGTACAATGAGACAAACGCTTTGATGAGGGAAGCACAGTGCACTGAGAGCACAGAACAGGCGAAACCCGATTTCTAGCATGAAAAGGTCGTGAGTGAGAGTCTCTATGAGAGCCCTGTGTTGCTAGATGGTCACCTCTGAACCAGATGGTGATCCACGCGGTGACGCACCTCAACGGTGATTGTGCTGCTGTTTAAAAGAAAGACTTGCAGATGGAAACGGAAAAATATCCCATCAGGGTACAGGGTCTCTTCAGGTACATGGATATCTACTACGGATTATCTACGACTTTGTATTTTCAGAAATTAGACCCGAGACTTTTATAGGTAAATGGATGCAACTAGAAACCATACTGATAAGTGAAGTAAATCAGACTAACATGTATAAACATCATATTGTCTCCCTAGTGTAAGAGACTCAAAGAGTAAACAAGATCTGAAAGGTACAATAGGTACTGTGAAAGGGAAAGAAACTTCTCTAGAAGGAAATAACAACTAGGGTGGGGCCAAAGAGAAAAGAAGGAATATATACATGATAAAATAGTTGAACTAACTTATATTAGTTCATTAAAAGGAATGGTTAATATTCATATTATTTGACCAATCTTATATCCTGTCTGTTAATTTGGGCAACTACTTTGAAAATAATAATTGCAATATAATAACTATTGTTAATGTCCTATCATCTTGTTTTGAAATTCTGAATCATTTTTTATTGTTTTATTATTCTTTAAAATAAATTAGGTTCAAACTTTTCAAGGAAATTTTATCATACTAAGACCATAGAAAAAGAATGCACCATAATATTCATTAGGGAAGGCAAGTGGTTGAAACAGAGTAACAAACTCAAGGTAGTTCTAGGTAGGTCTGGAGGACTTTACTTTGCACATTAGTTTGGGACCTTGTCTAATGGGAATTCCATGTTCTGTAATAAGCAGTTGCCAAAACTGTTCAGGGCATGGATATGTGTGGCCAGCATAAGAGAAAGGAGCATAGAAGACCTTATATAGGGGCCAGCCAAATAGCTCAGTGGATTAAAACACTTGCAAGCAGGTACAGGGGCCAGGGGTTCAATGCCTGGGCCTGCTGTGCTGACCCCGCCGCCCCCAGGGTGCACTCAGATGCAATTGAGACTGGGCATGGTGGTGCTCGCGTGCAATCCCAGGTCTTGGGAGGCTGTAAACAGGCGGATCACTATGAGTCTGATGTAGTAGTGAGACCCTGAACACTCTGCAGTCCCTTCCCTAAAATACAAACAACCACAACAACAACAACAACGAAGAAGACCTTATTTAAGAGAAGTTCATGAGGTAGGCCGTCCAGGAAGTGGTGAGGATCAATTGTATTCACATCCAACTTTAAGCCACTGTGGAGTGGTCAAGGTTGGGAGGGAAAGGTAATCTGGCCGTGGAGTCCAGCAGAAAGACGAATAGTTTGATGGGCTATAACCATGGCTGTGGATTTCAGAATAAATGAGAGAAGCCTTTTGAAAGCCCAAATGAAGAGAAAAACAGTGAAGAGAAAAAATATTGCTCTATATTAGGTGAAATTCTCCACTTCTGCTGCAAAGACGGCTAAGTCCCAGAGCAGGGACGCCCTCCACACTTTATGCGTGAAGTCTGCATAATGAGACCCGCAGGAAATCTGTGTGTCCATTTCAACTTAGAGTTTTAATGCAAGTTATGAGTATTATATATTCTAATCAGTGTGCTTATGATGACATCATAGTCAAATGTCCTAATTATAGATATTTCCAAGTGTGGGATATGTAAATCAATTCAGCAAAGTTTATAGAGATGAAGATGGTACATTGAGTTTTTAAAAAATATTTTTAAAATTTAGAACACTTTTACTGAAATACTGAAGAAGTGGTAAAGACAGTTCTCATATGTTAGCAACCAATCACCCAAATTCTTCAAATTTTACATTAATGTGGCATATTTGTTATGGTTAATGAATCACTACCTATATACCATCATTAATTAAAGACTTTCATTTAATCATGCCTTTTTTTCTCTTCCAGGATCCCAGTCAGGTTGTCATATTATATTTGGTCATCTTTTTTTCCTCAGGCAGTACCCTAGGTTCCATCATGTTAATATTTTAGACTTTTCTTATTTTTGACAGTTTTGAGAAGCGTTAGTCAGATGCTTCATTTGTCTTCTATTTCAGTAGTATGTTGGGGAAGCAGACCACAGATGTAAAAGGTCATTGTCATTGCATGATATCCCAGGGACATATTCTCTACATGACCCATTGTGGCTGTTATCTTGGTCTCTGGCTCACGCAGTGTATTTCAGATTTCTGCACTCTAAAGTTATACTTTGGATTTCCTTTTCTCTTTAGAAGGAAGTCAAACTGCAGCACATAGTTAAAGAATGGGAAACTATGCTTACTTCTGTAAGGATAGAGTATAACATACATTATTTAGATTTTTTTGTACTTAAAGATTTACACTGTATTTTAAAAAGACCAAAAATACAGGAAGATGTAACATTGTAAAAACTAAAATTATCAATTATATAGACAATTCTGCCACTGTTTAGTAACTAACATGTACTGAATTATTGTGAAACATACTGAGTTTTCGAAATCTATTGAATAGCTACTATTATGACAAGAATTCTACAGGTAAGAAAACTTAGCTCAATATAAATCAGATGTTACTCTCTTTAAGGTTTGCTTGATTCTGATTTTGTTTAAAATAAAACTCAACCCTCTTACCCTGATCTAGAGGCCTTGAATTAACAGTCTGATTTTTTTTTCTGGCTTATTTATTTGTTCCTCTACCAATCTTTCCCTCCCCTATGCTGTAGTCTTGGGGTCCTTAGTTTTGTTTTGAGCCTCAAAATAATCTTGTCCTAGAGACTCTGAATTTATTCTTCTCGGCCCCAGATTTTTGAATGTCTAGATTACTTTTCAATTTAAAACTTTTAATTCCCATTTACTACATGTTAGCAAGGCTCAGGATAGGCTAAAACTGTGGTCTGTTAGTAGAGAGGACACTAATCTTTTCTCTCCTCTAGCCACTGTCCCCCTCCACTCCTTTTTGCCAGTCTGGCTGCAGGTCAGAGCTCCTTTCCTAAAAGAGGCCTTCTCCATCCCCTTTCAACTAGCCCTCCCTTCTCCCCAGAATCATTCCATAGTACTCTTCTCTGTGTCAGTTTCTTCCCAGCATCTGAGACTCTTTGGTGTAATTTTGGACTCCACCTATACCCATCTTCCGCACTGGGCTGTAGGTGCTCTGAGAGGGATGTCTATGTCAGTTTTTGTGTACTGCATCATCCCCGCATCCTAGGTCAGCAACTGGTCCTTGGTAAAAACTTTGCTAAAGGAATAAAAGAAAAATGTACCAAAGAACAAGCCTAGCAAGTGGCAGAGCTAGCATTCACTCTCATGGATTTCTGATAGCCAAGAAAGCTCCTGACACTCATTATAAAGACTCATACTCATTTACTGCAGAGACAAAACTAAGGACCCCAAGGTAGCCAGTAGATAATGTTTTGATCCAGCAACAACATACTTAGAACTTGCAGAGTGCTCTTTATTCCTGTTATGGTTTGTGTATGGGTACCCGCCCCCCCAGAGCCTCATGCAGTCTTGGGGTGGTTTCTGGAGTTTGTCATTGATTATTGTGGGTGTGGGTGCTGCCCCTCCCCTGGGGCAGATAATTTGAATTTCAATATAAGGAAGGAAAAGAAGCTGCTTGAGCTGCCCCTGCCTCTCTTTTGTGCTCTTGCTCTTTGCTGCCACCAAGAAAGGTTGTTCTCTGCCTTGTGCTGCTCAGCCTTGGAGCCAGCTGAATATGGACTGAAACCTCCAGTAACTGTGAGCTAAATAAACCTTTCCTTCCTTTCTTTTGAGTGGCAGGTATTTGTCCCAGCAACTAGAGAAGAATAACTAAGCCAGGTCCCATGAGTGGCCTGCAGTCAGGGTGCCTCATTTGTCAGCCTGTTATTTGCAGTAAGCTATGTCACCCTTCAATTCAAGTTTCTCTCTATGTAACAGGGACAGAAATGCCACTTACCTCATGTAATTTTGTGAGAAATAAATGAGATGGGCATGAAAAGGGCATCAAAGATGATAAAATATGATGAGTTTTATCAAAAAGAAAAATGCACCTTTTTCTCCTCAGTTCGCATGGAGAGCTTTTATGGGGTAGGGAAGATGAAGTATTGGGGATAGGAAGATCCGCGTGAGAGGGAGCCTGCTTAGACATTCTTAAATGACATTGCAGCAGCCTTTGGTCAGTTTGTTCAATTCAGCAGGCACTGGGAGCAGAATACACGAAAGTGTTGGTGTTTATTTTCTTCCCTGGATTCTGGGGAGAAGTTTATCTGCTATGAGTGGAGCAATTTTCCCTATAAATTCATATACATCAACCCTCAGCTCTAGTATCAAAGAATGTGATTATTTGCAAAGGGGTCTGTAAAGAGGAGATGGTTTTGCAGCTTTAAACAAAAAGTGATCTCATCAACTCACGAAGTGGAAGGAGGAAGAGAGCAACGAAGGAAGGGAAAGAGGGACAGAGGAGACTGTAAAAAAATGAAGAAAGTTGAATCTCAAAGTAGCCTTGGGAGTATGGTTTTTATTTCAGGTCACTGCCAAAATACCCATGAACTCTCTGAGCTACAAAATTGAGTTTGATATTTTGTTTGATGTTTGCCAATTTGTCAGGTTAATAAAGAACATTTTCAAAGAGAAAAACTCTGGGAGTGCTCCCTTGCTGGCATAATAAAGAAAGAGAAAACACAGGAAAAAAATGGAAATGATATAAGGAAATACACATGTTTTAGTCACTATTCTGTCATTGCTCGGACAAATACCCAACACACAAGCTTAGGGGAGGAAAGGTTTATTTAGCTCACAGTTCCTGGAGGTCTCAAAATGCTGCCCCCACTTTATAGGGACTGGAGGAGGGGCTGGAGTGCTGCCATGTCCAGGATGATCTGCTCCATGCCTCCATGTGAAACCGCCACCAGGTAGGGGGGCACTCTGACAGCGCACGCTGTCAGTTTAACCTTTAGGGCCTCTCTTGGCCACGCCCCCTCAAGCTCCGCCCCTCAAGCAGCGCGCTTGACAGCCCTATGATGTACATGAGGCTTTGGGGGACAACTAGGTACCTACCACAACAGCGCAGAATCATTATGCATGCTCTCAACTCATCTTGTATAAAAAATTTTCTGCAGTTTTTAAGCACTTGTTTAAATTTTATTCAATGAATTATCTGTTTATTGGGGCATATTTACATTCAGGTAGTCTCATGTTGGATAGTTTTGAACTAAAATTTGGCATACTGGAGCTGTGTTCTTCTCTGTACTGCTTATGCTTTTTTCTAAGACTGAGATTGTCAAGGACATTTATATTTTACATAGAGAAAGAGGAAGTCTGTCTCACTATGGTGAGACTCTTGAATACATGCACAGTGAATCACTAACATTTGAAGAGCCAGTGCAAAAACTTAGCTTTGTATTTTAGAAGTAAAATGGTATGCATTGCAAAAATCATTTAAAATTACATTTTATATTAAACAAATTGGAATCAGGGTACAGTAGAATTCTTTAAATGTTAGTTATATTCATCTAATGAATGTGGAAATCACACATAAGCCCATTATAATAAATGCAGGGAGGGTATCTTTGATGTGCTAGCAACACATCTACTTATAATATTTATAATATTACTTATAATATTTTTCTACTGTATTATTTAAGAATCAAGGCAAGGGCCAGCCTGATGGCTCAGGGGACTAAAGCACCTGCTTAGGCAGGACGCAGTGGCCAGGGTTCAATTCCCAGCATGCTATGCAGACCCTGCCCACCAGGTATGCTGAGATCGCTATTGAGACTGGGCATGGTCATGCCTATAATCCCAGCACTTGGGAGGCTGAAAACAGGAGAATCACTGTGAGTCCAAGCTATGCAGTGAGACCCTGTAGACCCTGTCCTAAATACAGAAAAAAAAATCAAGGCAAAATAGTTTTGTCACAAACAACAAAACAAACTCCATTGCTGAGGACGATTCTCCCTACAGCACCTCCTACAAGTTGAACATCACAAAGAAATAGTCTCTTTCGAAGTCACACGTGAGGGGGAAGAGTGAGCAATAACCTTTGTGACAAGGTGGAAAAGCCTGTACACATACTGACTGTGTAGGACAATAAATATCATACTGATGGATTGGAGCATATAAAACAGTGTTATCAAAAGATCAGACAGTGCTGTAAGAGAAGAGTAGGACAAAGAAGAAAAGGGCCAACAGCGAGCAACAGCAACTCAGCTGCTCCAGGGCAAAGTAACTACACCCTGGAAAACAGTATCTCAGAGAGAAACTGGAGGGAGTGAAGCATACCTGGGAGCCATAAAGGAACTGACAAAGAGGAGGAAAATAGGATTAAGTGAGACAGAAGAAACTGATCTCTGCCGCGAAGGGAAGACCGCAGTGCACAGACAGTAGCTGGGTGGATGCCAGCTATGCACAAAGTGAAAATAACGGCTTTCTGTTCATGGAGAAATAGAGCCCCACACTGGGACTAGGAAAATCCTATGAAGCTGAAGACAGCGGTAAGAACAGAAGACACTGTTCCCCGAGGAGCCCTCTGGAGGCACTGGTTGCAGGGCCCTGATAGATTCCACAGCAATAGATCCACCTATTACTGTTGTGGTTGGATTGATTTCATTAAATAATCCTGACCAGTGGACAACTGATGGCCAGTGGACTTGTCTGCCAAATCCCCAATCTCACCCAGGAAGAGGGACAGCAAACGTTCCTCACCCAAAAACTGTGACTCGATCAGATTCTGCAAGAATGCCCGCAGTCCGGCAGAAGGAGGCCCTGAGTCTGAAGTAAGTCCAGTATTTAGGTAGCAGGATCAGAGGAGCTCTTAGGATATGAGCGCTCACATTCCCCAGCAAGGAAGCTGCTTGGGAGTCAAATATGCAGTGTCTAATTGCAATGTCTAATCTTTGTTCCCACCCGGTATCTTATTGGTTTAAGGTTTTGTTTATTTAGTAATCTGGGCTTCTATTATGTTGTCTAATGATTTCACCAGTTCATTAAGTTGTCACTCTTGTGTATTTGTGCATTGGTTCTGATTTATTAAATGTCTAGGTCCTTTGCCTTATCTCAGCCTTTGAAAGAAATTATTTATCTATTTATTTGATATAGGGTCTAGCTACATAGCTTAGACTCATAGTAATCTTCCTATTTTAGCCTTCCCAGTGCTTGGATTATAGACATGCACCATCACATTCAGTTTTGAGGCCAGCATGGCATGTGGTACCAGGGATCAAACTTGGGTCCTTGAGCTTGTCAGGAAGGCACTTAGACCACTGAGCTATCTTCCCAGCCCCCAGATCATCTCAGTTTTTTTTATCTACTTTTCTTTCTTTAAATCCCCAGAACAGTATTAACATGTGTCTGTACTTTTTCAAAACATGGTTTTGTTTGGAGAACAAGTTCCCTAAATGCCCCAGGTTTCTAAAGTCACCATATTAACTGCTTCATGGGTACTCCTATCTTCACTAGTGCAATTCCTTGGTCCTTCCTCTCCTAAGCCTTTGACTCTTCAATATCTTACCTATGTTATAGTTCTCTCTGTAAGCAAGTTCTGATATCCATGTGGCTTTACGTCCATGACAAAGTGAATCCCTTTTATCCCATATTTTGCACTTGCCCTCACAAAATGTCCTCTGAAAACCCTCAATACTAAATCTTCAGTTCAACTGGAGTTACTCCAATGAAATCAGAACCCATATCAATTGTTTATCTGTTACTAATTTCCTCTTCAAACCTCCCCCTTAGTGCCATTGCTACTCATCCACTTATCTCCCATTCTCCCCCAAACTCACCTACCTTACTTGAGAGCATCCACAAATAAGAAACTGTTATAGTGTTCTAAGAGAATAGACACAAAGGGATTAATGACAAGGACTGTCACCTAGAATTGCTATAAGATTGAATCTGTGGATTCTGTTAGAAATCAAAGCATTTCTTTAGCAAAACACAGGGGCAGAGTCTATATGGTAAAAAAAAAAAATAGAAGGACATACAAACTGGACATATAAACCTGAAAATTATTCACAAGAAGGCATAAAAATCTCCATATAAGCCACAAACTCTCTTCACTTTCTAGTCCTCAACCTGTGACAACCTCCCACCAAAGGGAGAAGAGGGAGGGATATAAATGAATGGGGAAAGAAGAAAATAGAATATCTCTGAATCCCTTCCCCATCCAAGGCAGATAAGCGAGGAGTCACAAAGGAAGAAAACAAATTTCAAGTGGCAGAAACCTATGAGAAGTTCTTTTAAAAGATAAAGAAAATAGGTAATTTCAAAGACAAAAATGAATGAAAAGCTCACAGCAATTATAGTCAATATATCCCAGATGAATTTGGGGGAAATAAGGAAAATTAGACAAGCTAGGGAAAACAGTTCAAAATTTCAATGACAGAATCAACATGGTTATCGAATCCTCAAACAGTGTCAAACAAAAATGCCTAAAATAAAAATAGTACAGGCTAAAATTTGGTACATGCTTATATTTCTAAATATCTGTGTACAAATGTGTAACTGCTTATATCACATTGTATAGAAATTTATTAGAATATCAATGATTGATGGAAAATACCAATTCCAAGTTAAGTCTAAGATGTTTAATATTCAGAAAGACAATGATCTTAAGCTCAAGCACCTATGTTTTAGAGCAATAGTATCACTGAGCTTTTCTTCTGGAGGGCCAAGAATGTAAGCTTATAGACCAAAAATTAGAGAAAAAGGTCTACAAGGATTGCCAATATTTTGGCTCTAGCCCTTCAAGGTCAGTGAGGACTCAGGACAGAACAGAACCTGTGCTGTAACATCCTATAACTCAGTGGTTTCCCAAATTTTCTGTTTGAGGAGATCAAGGGACCACAGAGGACAGGGATTGAAAGTATATAGTGTGCCTAAGGAGAGTCACCTGGAGTACAAACATTCGCTTGGGCTTTCATAGAGAGCAAACTGATCAAGCAATGGCCGTGATTCATTCATATGGCTGACACTGACAACAGTTCTACAAAACACTGTACTTGGTTCAAAGCAAATCCTGAGGGGATTTGACTGACTTTCAGAGATACAAAAACTACATGTTTTGTTATACAGGTCTTGCTTTAACTTACCCTTAACCACCCAGCAGAAAAGTTTAAATGTGACACATAAAACATAAAGGTAGTTTAGTATGCTGAACTGTAAAAGGCTCTAATCAACAGCTTCCAACATCACTGGTTTTGCCAGTAACCCACTACAATTATGGAACATTTGACTATGTATACAACTACCCTCTCTCAGATCAAAGAGAAGGAATCTATTGTTCTAATAACCATTAGAAAATTTATCATGTCTACACCCTGTGCTCTGCATAACTACAATGAGGACAACAACAGGCATTGTATATTATTGGGAATGTATTACTAATGTGTTTTGAAATTGTTACATTGTAATTCCTTATTAAAATTATTAAAAAACAAAATAAATAAAATAAATAAAAACAGTATAGAATTAATACATTGTAGAAATGACCAACATGAAGACAGAGGGTCAGAGAAATGAAAGTTAAAATAATGTTGATTCCATGTTACTCTGGAAAAAAGAGAAATAATTAGGAAATCAAATAATGACAAATGCTGGAGTGACTTTGGTGAAAAAGGAATCCACCTGCATTATTGGTAGGAATGCAAACTAATATAACCATTATGGAAACTGATATGGATAATTACCAAAGAGTTGAAATTAGAAATTCTATATGACCGAGCTATCCCCCTACTAGGTATCTTCCCCAAAGAGCTTAATATTGTACATGCATACCAGTATTTATAGCAGCATGATACATAATAGCTGACTCCTAGAGGCAGCCTGTATATCCATCAACAAATAGTTGGATAGACAAAATGTAGTATCTATATGTAATGGAACACCACTCAACTACAAAGAATGACACATTTGAGACTTTTGTAGAAAAATAGATGCACCTAGAAAATATAATGTTGAATGAAATAAACCAGACAAGTTTATATACTCTATGGTATCTCTCATTTGAATGAGGTAAAGTATGAAAAAATAATAAAGGGAAGAATGGGCAGATTTCTTGTGGTAAGGAAGTGATCTAATGAAACAAGGGTGAGGGGCAAGAATAAGTAGAAGGGGAAATAGAGAATAGCTATGGCATGTAGAGGAACCTAATAGCCCCAATTAATGTAACGGCCATATGCCACAGCATGCACTGTGACAGAGGATGTCACTGAGTATGAAAAGGGGGATGAGAAAAGCAGGCAGAAGAAGAAGGACATCAAATGATGGCAAGATGAAGATGAGCCAAATAAGTTATATCAAAGGTATGTGAATAAAAAAGAAATGGGCATAGCTATACTAGTATCAGAAAAAAATTAATTACTAAATCAAAAATGATTATAAAGGGTGAAGAAAACCTGTAACCTTAAAGTTGGAAATGCTTGTAAGGAAGATATAGTCCTCACAAAATTGTAGGTATCCAACAATGTAAGCTCAAATAAAATATAACTTAGTTTACGATGTTCTGGTTGCTTCGGAATATAACTTAACAAACACCTATCATTTATCTAGGCCACAGTGATATTTGATACTCAACAGGAACTTCTGTGACAGTGGTTGCTAATACTAACTCTACAACTGCTGGTCTGGATATATATTAAAATGTAGAATAAGTTTTAAAAATTATTCACAACCAGTTAAAACAATCAGCTTCACAAAACAAGGGGCAGGAGAATCCAGAACAAGCTCTCTGATTTGTCCATGGTTCCAGCCTCTGTCTCTTTGCCCACAGTGAAGGATCTGCAGGTCCTGAAGTCTCCACAGTGCTAAGGACAGGATGAACTCAGGCAGAAGGCAGCGAGCATTTCTGCTCAGGACCCAGCTGGTAGCATAGTATGGTTATGTTCACTACCATGAAGACTTGATTTCATCACTCTTCTGTGTGTTCTTATAACTCTACTCCAGAGATATTATCAATTTTGGCTTTTCTCTGATGCTTTCCAAATAATTAGCTATTGGATTTCAGAGCAGTCTCTGAACTCTGCTCAGAATGCTCACCTTGCAAGTGAGAGAGCCCATTTCCTTCCCTGGAAAAAAAATCAATGAAATGTTACAGAAGCTCACCTTAGAGAGACAAGAGTTACTGGACAAAAAGAGCTGTGTCTGTTGGCATTGTGGGGGATCAACTCCCCTGGGTTCTGCCCTGTTGCTATGAGAGGAGACCCAGGGTGGAGCCTGCCAGGTAAGTGCATGCACCTACCTGCCAACCCCCATGCTTGCCTGCTGCAGCACTAGACCTCTACACTAGTTGTAAACCATCAGTGATGCTGTTGTGAGTGTCGCCCTGGCTTCCACCACATGTAGTGTCTGGTCTACCACTCAGTTAAGTCCATTCAGTTCCTAACACAAAACGTCTACCCTTGCCATGCCTGACCTAGATGCCATGGGAATTCACAACATGAATGAATGAAACTTTCTTACACAAGGCCCTAGCATAGGAAACCACTGTCATAGCAGAAAGACATATTGTCAGTGAAGCCAGATCTGGATGTGTGTTACAAGAACGCTTCATCTCATCCTCAGACTTTGAGTCATGAATGTCCGAGATACAGTTCTTACTGTCTGAACATTAATCTATGCATTTGCATTACTGTTCAAAAAAACACTGTCAATTGCCACTTTATCTAAACGACAATTAGTTGGCCACAGGTTGAGCTCACTGGTAAGTTTTGAAGTAATGATTTGGAAGGTCACAGATGTGCCTGCTCTGCATTTAGCACGGGCCCTATTTTGAAACAGTTCGAGCAGCCTGCAGACCTCCATCCCCACTGCACAGGCTTCTCACCAGGCCCATCCCCTTTGCTGCAGAAGAGGCGGAAGTGCCTCTTCTGTGCATGCCTGCATTTGTCTGCCTCTATGATTCTCCTGATTTCCCTATTTTCAGGGTCCACAGAACTAGTGGTTTCATTCTCCAAGTGCAGTGGGGAGGGGGCTCAAGGTTTTGCTTCTTTCTTTTCATATATTTGATTGGTAAATATTTTTCAGTGCTTTGTAAATCTTGAAGTTAATTTAATAAAATTAGCAGAGCCTGGGCATAGACTTGGACAGTGGTATGTCTTTCTGGGAGAGGCGGGGTGATGGATGTGGGTCATTGTGTGTGGTAGTTCCAACCTCCTGTGGCTGGTAGTACAAAGTGCTGCCACTGGTATTGCCTCTTGGTGAGTGGATGCTGGCCTGGGTGGGCTGCACTGCTAATGATAAGGTTGAAGCAACTGTTGTTCTTTCACTGGAAATGATGCTTGTGTCTGGCACATTATGAATCACCATGAATCTCCCTGTAGAAGGTCTCTCAGTATAAAAGTGAGGGTTTTGCACCATAATTTCAAGCAAATCTGTGCTACTGCCATAGGACAGAGTGGGGCTTCTGTCTGGTTTGGCAATATCTAGTTGATCAAGATTTCCCATGATCCCAAGTATGGAACCGGTTGCAACAATTTTCTTGCCCTTGACAGCTGTTCTTGCAGAGTTCTGGGAGACAGTGCCTATGTGATTCCTCTTTGCCAGGGAAATGGCTGAAGGAATCGCTGGTCCAGCAAGATCAGGGTGTTGGTATCTGAGGCTTGCTGCAGGACAAGCTCGTGTGCACTTCATGGCCAGCAGCCTGGCTAGTGCTTCTGCTAAGGTCACTGCCTGGCCACACTTGAGCAGGTGACAGGTGCCCGCTAGCACTGGAGTGAGGGAAGTGTAGCTGAGATGTTTTTCTTACCAGCAAAAATAAGTATCCAAGCTTTCTTCACATTTCCTTTCTAAAAGAGATTTCTGGGTTCCTTTTCTGGGGAACCCCATGGAAATCATACTATTCATTCTTTTTGGATCTAAGATGTTTAGCTCTTGTTCAACAAATGTTTGAGTTCATCTCCCTCCTAACCTGCATTCATCTCCTTGGCACTCCTGATTTGTTTGAATGCCATCCTCCTTTGGATTCATAGCAAGGAATCATTTGAGAAGCTATTTACAGTCTCCGGATGCATATGGAGAAATTTCCCATCTCCCTGGGATGCTGCCACCCCTCAGTTCCATCACCCTTTGTCCGCCGGAACTATCCAGTGCACTGCCTAGAGTGCAGGACACTACGTGAGGCTCCTCACATCACTCTCTGGACCTTGGTACTTTTCGCCTAGGATGCTCTATGGGGCTGCCTATGTAGGACTCACAGAAGCAGTTTCTAGTTTCTTCTGAAAAGTGCATTCATTGTGTGCTGAATCCAAAATCTGATAGCTTGATGTTCATGTATCCAGGTAGCAGGATATTCTCTGCTTTCATCTCTCTGCGCCATCCCCTTGTCAGGGAGCATCGCACTGCAGACAGAATCCCTGGAAACTTAGCTCTTGCTTCCTTTTCGTCCATTTTCCCAATAGTAACTAAATAGTCACACATCTTGCCACCTTTTGCATATTCCATTACTAAATAGGAAGTATTTAGTATTTCTTGATTTTGATTACTTCAAACAGCTGCACTGTATTTGGATGGCCTTTGTTATTTTGATTTCTCTGTGCAGCTTCAGGAATCTTACTGTACTCATCATAGTTTTTTGATTATTCTTATGGCAGCCTCAGCGTGGTGATGATGCATCCGGCTGATGTATCTTCTCCTAGTTCTCCTGGTGGAGAGTTTTCAGCACTCTGTATTTTCCTATTTGAATTTCTTCCTCTGCACAGAAAGATAAAGGCTTCTAAGGGCTCCAGAGCATCCCATTCCAGAGGTGTCGTAATAGCCTGTTTCTCCTTGAAGAGTGGAACATATCTGTCAGTTTTCTGCTCATTATCTTCAATGTCTTGTTGGTAGTCTTCCTTGGATGACTCATAAGAGGCAAGCATCTCAATGTACTCTAACTTGCAAAATATATGCCTGTTAAATAATATAGTAAACTAAGTATAATAAGCAATAGACACAATGAATTCACAAATAATAAGTAAGGTAATAAATACAGTAAATATAAACTAATAAATAAACAACCACAATAAAGTATTGAATAATGAACATTATAAGCTAATAAATACAGTAATATAAACTAAATATATTAAGTAGTAAACCCAAGAAACTCACGATAAGCCTGGTAAGCTAATGAATACAATAAATTTAATAAGCTAGTAAATATAATAAATACTTTAAAAATCTTGTTTGAACTGGCAAGATTAGGATGTGAAAGGATAGGGAAAAGTAGAGGAAGGGAGGGAGGGGGAGAAGGGCAAGAGAGGGAAGGGGAGGAGTCAGAAGACAAAGTAGAGTTGGGATAGAAAGGGGAAGGGAGGTTCCAAGATCACTACAAAAGCCTTCTACAGGAAAAGATGCCTGGCCAATTGATAGTATCCATCTGGATATGTCTAAGGGTTGAGGGCAAGTGAGCAGTCTTCTGATTTCTAGGATACTTATTCTAGAATTTGCCATTGTCAATGTTATCCTAAGGGTACTAACAGCATAAAGGGGAGGGGGAGGGGCATAGAGTACAAGATGAAAGGTGAAGGAGGGAGGGGTAAAAGAAGAATTAGATGTGTTATATATGTGTCCCAACTCTCAATGATGAATGTAACTGTTTTGCATTGCTCACATGTACCAATAAAAACAAACATTTTACAAAAGTGAGCTCAAGGCCAGCCTGAACTGCATAGCGAGACCCTGTCTCAAAAAGACAAAACTAAAACAAAACAAAAACAAACAAACAAAAAGACCCAAACAAACAGTTTAAAAGAAAGCCTATGTAAAATTCTAGGACCAAAACTTTTGGGTTCAATTTTTATACTTTTTCCTAATAAATTTGAGAATGCTTGACC
>PVJA010003915.1:0-90415 GCA_004027025.1 Myocastor coypus | reverse complement strand
GCACTGATCCTCCTGCCTCAGCCTCCCAAGTGCTAGGATTACAGGTGTGCGCTACCACACCCAGCAGTTGTTGCTTTTTCAAAACGTGAGTTTTTCTTTTTGAATTGGAACCCCTGGCAGCCAACTTTGGAGAGCAGAAATAAGACTTCATGAGTTGAGCTTATTGGTCTTTGGCCAGATCATTGAAGAGCAGGACTTTGTTCCTTTTGTACTGCATTTAGATTTCAGAAGTAATTTCTTCTGTGCTTTTGATCTCTGAATTTGTTAGTCTTCCTTGACTTTGAAATGATCACTTAAATCTTCATACTGTACCTCTCACCAAGTCTGTGGTGGCTTGTTTTATTTCTACCCTTGCTGTTATGTTTGCCTTTGACAGAAACTGAAATTGAACGTGATGTAGTTCAGGAAAAGGGTGAAACACATTTTGGGAAGTAGTCTTAGTCTACCTGCTTAGCTTCAGGAGTAAAGGGGAGTTGGGTGGGAAGAGAATTAGAAGGAAGGCTTAGTTTACTAAAGTCTTTTTTTTTTTTTTTTTGGTCTTTTTGAGATAGGGTTTCATTATGCAGTTGAGGCTGGCCTTGAGCTCACTTTTGTAGCCCAGGCTGGTCTCAAACTCGCACTGATCCTTCTGCCTCAGCCTCCCGAGTGCTAGGATTACAGGCGTGCGCCACCATGCCCGGCTTACTAAAGTCAACATGAGATGGGAATAGATTTCTTTTTGGCCAGGCCTTTTTTTTTTTTGTGGGACTGGGGTTTGAACTCATGACCTTAACATCTGTCAGGCAAACCCTTGTGCCATGGAGCTATCTCCTTAGCCTTGGGCCAGGACTGTATTTAAGAACATATAACTCTTGGAAAAGTGACCTTGTGTAAATTTTCAGTAGTATCAATTTCTGATATGTTGAGGAATATTAAGAGAATATTTACAAATGATGTACTGTCAAAGTTATTTGTTAGTTTTATTTCCCCTGCCAAAAATATTTCTGTGCTAAAACTTCCCATGTCTTCTACTCTGCAGTATAAACACAAAGTTTCGTATTCTCACATAATTGGTTGGTAATCCAGCAGTAGACACTTGCTGGGTGCCAGCTGAACACAGTGCTTGAGTTGGGTGCTGCCTCTAGGGCTGATATTGGAAGTGGCCGTTCTGAAGGGTGTTGGACTATGCCACCATTAGCAGAGTAGACTGAAAGGAAGGGATTGTTTTGCTGTGTAGTAGATAGGTAATTACTTATGGCACATTTGTTTGGAGCAGGTGTTCCATTTGAAATATTTTTGTTTTATGTATTTCCTGTAATTGAAATGTATGGAGAATATGCCATATAGGAGAAATACTTCACAAAGTGTATGCTGCCTGCTGCACCTGTGGCAAAAAAACAGCAAGCTTCAGAATATAGCATCTTTGTGGCTAGGGACTACTTCATCAGAAAGAAGCAAGTGGTAGATTCAGGGATAACAATGAATGGAATAAATGGCTGGTGACCTCTAAGTGTACAGGTGGAATTTAGTCTGCATCGTGATAGCAAAAAAGAAAAGAAAATGAAATGGATTTCTTTACCCTTCTGTTAGGAAATTGCTGAGATCTCAGTTACAAATTTGAGTCACTAAAAAAGTCCTGTCCTGTCCCCCATTCTAGCCAAACCAAGATTTGGAATGTCATAACTTTCTGGGGAAAGAAATGAAAGAAGCTCTTTTTGACTCACTGATTTCATTCCATTCTAGAAATCTATTTTATAACAATTTTGTGCCATAACCACTTACTGAACAATGGCCTTCAGGAAAAGAAGGGAAAGCCCCCTCTTGAATTCCACTGTCAGAGTAATGCTGTGTTATACATTCAAGAGGTCATCATCTAGGGTAGAGGCTTATAAGTTCTCAAAGAATGGATTTCTACTCTTGAATATGGGTTAGAGAAATAAAAGAAATGAAATATAGAGCTGAGTATTACTAGATGGTAGCCTAGAATCTTATAAGTTTTGGCTTGGCAGGTAATTTGGCATAAATTGTTAATGTAAATCTGGGTTAGTGGTGAAGACGTTATTTTAGTAAAAAAGATAAACTGCTGATTAATTCAGCATAGAACTCAATTACAAATTGAAAGTGTCTCTGCGGGATTCCTGGGCCCTAAAGACAGCAGATGTTGAATTGATACTCCAGCATATTTCACAGTGGTATGAAATATTAACATGGTTTATTATACTTGTGTGGTGTGCGATATTAGAAAGGGGGAGGTGGTGAGCATGTGGGTGTGCAAAGCAGCCTGACATTACACATTGGCTAATACACAGTGATGTGTGATTAGGAATCTTAGGAAGCCAGCTTGCCTGCCTGCCTGCCTGCCTGCCTGCCTGCCTGCCTGCCTTCATTCCTTCGTTCCTTCGTTCCAAAATGGCTCTGGAAAAATTAGGTTTAAAATAACATTTGCAACTAAACATTTCATTGTAGTACCTGTGTAGGTTAACTTTTAAAAAAATATGCCCAGTGACAGTTCCGTAGGTGAGTGGGTTTGTTGTTCAGGAGAGAAGGGCTCTGGAGGGCTTCAACTGTGTCTCATTGTGTCCTTTTTCAGCTTTCAGGAGCTGTAAAGTTTTACATTGCTGCTCTACTGTTTTTACCTTCTGATCTAAGACATATGGTGATTTTTTTTTTTTAATGCCCCTATATTTTACACAGGCAGAGAAGTTCCATTTCTAGCCAAAAAAATAGGGGAAAAAAAATCTCACAGTTTTCATAAAACTGTATCAGCTCAAGGGGGAAAAGTCAGCAAATTTCATGTATCAGAAAATCTGAATAAACAACTGCCAATATTTAAGGGGATTGGCACTTCTGAAGTAAAGAGGGATGTGACTAAAGTTGGCTTAGACAAGATATTTCAAAGCCTTTACTACTCTGATGACAGGTTTTTGTTGTTGTTGTTTGTGACAGCCTATATCAAATGCAGGTTTGCTAGCTGAAGTAAAAACAGCCAGATAATTACAATAAGGACTATATGCTGGATACTTTCTGCTGTTGTGACAGCTTGGGAAAAAGGCTCCCCTTCTTAGAACTTCCTAGGCACCCCAGACTCTACAAAAGCAGGCAACAGTGGATGCAAGTCCTTGGTGATGAAACTTGGTGGCTTCTTCTGCTGTAACACAGAAGCATCTGGATGGCCATAGGGTACTTGGGATACTGCTGGGCTCCTGGTGGGACATCCCTCAGAGATGGGCAGGATGACTCATGCCCTTCACCTGCACTTTGTTGGTCAGGTTCTCTGCCTGAGGATGAGATGAGATGAGAGCTCTTTCTTGGTGATAACTACCTTTTGATACAGTGGAGAGACCTCAGTCTGGAAATTGTGACATTGATGGGTATGAGAGTATTCTGTACACAGGGGGCAGAGGTAAAGGACAGGAGGAACCAGTCAGTGGACTGGGGTGATCTTAAGACGGCACCAAATAGTCTGTGGCTTGTCACTTGATTTTTGTGTTGAGGTTTGAGGAAGTGTGGGACAGAACACTTGAAAGGTAGCTACACTTACCACTATACCACCAATGCAGACAGGGACAGAACACTTGAGGAGGCACCTTGACCATTCCACATGAGGAATGTCACTTAGAAAGGCATGTGAGTCCTTCTGGAACTTGGAGTTTTGTGATCCTGTAAGTTTGGGCAGCCAGGCATATTTGGAAATAGGAAAACAAAACTACAGATGGTGTCTCAAGTTGTCTGGTTGGTCATTTCTGCAGTCAGTGTGGCCTTTTAATTAGGATCTGCTTTTCAGTATGAGATAAGACTGGAGCTTAGCAGGCCTGTCCTGTCGTGTGAATATTTAGTTTAGAAAGCTGCCACGTTCCATTAGGGGTGGTTGTGTTTCGGCAGTGGGTGCAGGAGCAGTGTAGACTTTGCACATATCCTTTGAGATTTATGTTGCAATGTAATTGGGAGATGCTGGTACTTAGTGTGTTGTGCATGGTGGAATGTGAGATTACCTGCTGTAATGAGACCCCAACAGCATACCTCATGAAGGTAGTTAAAGTTTTAACCTTAACAGATAATGTTACTTGTTGGCTTTCTGTGAGGTAATTTATATCACATTCCCCTAACCCTGAAATTGTGCAGAAACAACAAAAAAATGATAGGAAGTTGTGCAAATCAGGTATTTTTAAATTCCACCTAGTAGTAATACAGATTTTTCAAAATATTTACAGTGAACCTTGTAACTATATAGTCACACTCAATCATTGTTGCCCTGTTGTGCTATAATTTCTCTCAAAATTTCTTGACAAACACTTTGGCTTTTGACTCAAAGGAGTAGAGCTGGGATGAAGGAACAGTAGAAATGGGCCCAATGGAAAGTTGTATGCATGGGCTTTTAAGAGATCTGCATTTAATGATTTATTCTTTGCTTTTGTGTAACCTCCAGTAGCCCCAGTTAATAAAATAGAAAATTCAGTCCTGAAAGGGCTGAAGTCAGCGTTTGAAGGGATGGTTAGGAGAGTCATGTTTGTAAATTTCTAGTAAGGATACCTAAATGTTGGCTCTCTCACCCTCCGATTATTTCTTGTCCTGAAACTTGCTTTTTAAAATTTTAGTTAAGATCTGCTGTGGCTGATAGGAAAATTAAGTTAACTGTTACCTTTTTCATTGACATATCCTTTGGGGATTCAGTGAGCACAGATTCTCTTTCTAGAAATCCAGACTTTCTCAGCTTTAGCATATACAGCCAGCCAGGTGAGTAGTGAGATGTTAGAATAGCATTATTTGTTTTTTTTTTTTTTAATTTTTAATTAATTAATTAATTTTTTTCTTGTTTCAGAACATTTGTTTGCTTATTCACTGATTTTTATGACCGGCTCAGCCCTCCCCGAGGGTAGGGCTGGCGCAGCATGTGGTGCTGGGGATCGAACCGTGGTCCCTGAAGCTGACCAAGCTTTCCCAAGCAGGCGCTTTAGGCCACTGAGCCATCCCGCCGGGCCCCTAGAATAGTATTGTTTAAGCCATGTGTTTGCAACTGTGAAATAGTTTAAAGATAAAATGCTTTAAAAAGATGCAAGTAAGTACTGGAAAAGCAGCAGTATTTTGGGAAACTGGAGGGTATGGTTTTTGGGGGGTAAGGGAAGCAAAGTATGGACTTTGGCTTCAGACCAGACTATTCCACTCACAGCTTTTAGTTGTTGGCTGTGTGTCCTTAAGTCTTTCTTGTCCCCTTCTCTGTGCCTTGGTGTCCTGGTGAAGGAGTGAGGATAGTACTAAACCTTTTTATTTTAATTAATTAATTAATTAATTAATTAATTTTTTGCGGAACCAGGGATTGAACTCACAACCTTGTACTTGCCAGGCAGGCACTTGTGCCCTTGAGCCATCTCCCTGGCCCCAGTACTAAACCATTTTAAAGAACTGATTTGAAGAGTAAATAGAGTAATGTACTTGGCACAGAGCCTGTATGTAGTAGATTTAAGTTATTTTGCCATCCTTTTATAATTTAATTTCTAGTGAAATAGAATAAATGGAAGCATGCTATTCAGCACGCTTGTCAGTGGTGACGATAGATTTATAGCATTATGTTAAACTTCACTTGCAGTATAATGGTAACTTTCATAAATTGCTTTGAACTGAGAATTGAAAAACAAAGTACAGAGTTAATATCAGTTGCCTATCACAGTAGGAAGTTGATTTGCACAACTTCTGAAAGAGTGAGGCTTTTGCTTTTTAACCTTGTTTGTGAATATTAGAGGAGGACGTAGAATGGGATGAAATGAATAGTCATGGATTCACTATATATATATATATACACCAGGCACTGCACTAGGAGTTTCTTCTGTGCCTAAATGAGTATTTTGTTTAATTAGCATCTGCTGAAGTTGCTAAATAAACGTTTTGGTGCTGAGTGGTTTTAGGACTTTTTTTGGAGGATGAGGAAATTGGAACTAAAATTGTTGAATGTCTGTAGCACTGAAGTCAGACAGCTAGTAATTAATAAAGTTGGACTCATACCTGGATGTTTATTCTCTTTAATTCTTTGTACACACACCCCCATCAGTGTACAGCACCACATATATCTTAGCAGCCCTGGAACCCAGAAGTTTCCTATGTCCTTTCATAAGTGCATCCCTTCATGTACTTTCCCTCCCAAGTAATTGGGAATTATCTGAAGGCTGTGAGCCCAGAGCCCAGGAAAAGGTTATTGGCCAGGTGCTCTTCATGGAGAGGGGCCCGAGTTTGTATCTCCTTGTGGTTGAACCTCTTACCCCACCTATGTTGAGCTCATCACTCTGCTACCTCATAGCTGGACCTTAAACAGGGCCAGCCCTTCACACTTATGATCTTTCCTTAGTGTCTTTCTATAATTTAAAAAAAAAAAATTTTTTTTTTTTCATTTTTAATCTTTAAAGCTTTGAGGCAGGCTCCTGGTAAGTTGCCCATGCTGGACTCAAACTTGTGATCCTCCAGCCTTAGCCTCTCAGTGTGCTGGAATTACAGTATGCGCCACCAATACTTGGCAGCATCCTTGTCCTCAAGTTGACCAGACCATTGTGCTCTTCTGCTGTACTCGAGAGGCCAGGCAGGTATGTATGAGAGTCCTTTGCTGATGAAATGGCATTTAAAAGTTATTCCAGCCTAGGTGTCCCTGCCACCGGTAACCTCAGGAGACCTTCTGTGGCTCTGATGTTGTCTTGCTACTTTATTATTTTATTTTATTTTCTTGTTTCAGAACTTTCATTTGTTTATTTATTTTTATGGCCGGCTCAGCCTGCCCTCAGTGCAGGGCTGGTGCAGCATGTGGTACTGGGGATCAAACTGCGGTCCCTGCAGCTGCCCAAGCTTTCCTAAGCAGGCGCTTTAGACCACTGAGCCATACTGCTGGGCCCCTGTCTTGCTATTTTTAAGTGACACCTTTTAGGGCTTCCATTATAGAAACTTAGTATTATCTAGAAAATTCATCTAGTTAATTTCTTTTCCCCATCAGCTCACCAGAAACAGTTACTAGGGATGACAGCGGTTTGTGTCCAGCAGCGTTAGAGGAGTGGGAGTGCCCGTGTCAGTGTTGAAGAGTCCAGGTGGCACCCTCCCCTTCTGCTTTCCTGCCTCTCTCCTCCTGTTCTTCTGTGACTTCCATCTGATATCTTTCCCCATCTCTCAGTGGGATTCTGTTCACTTTCTCCCTGTTTCCTCCCTTTGGCATTTTCTTGCTCATTGCTTCTGGTTGAATTTTGGATAGCACAAATCTAACTGTATCATCTCTTGATTTAAAATTCTCCTGCTCTTCCAGGGGTTAGCATAAAGGGTTGGTGCTTAGTGTGGTGTGTCAGGGTCTCTTGAGATTCAGCCCCACTGGCTTGGTGCCAGATCACACCTTCCCTCCTGTTTTCATGAAGTTCTTCTGCCTATCACCTCTGCCCTTTGCTTTGGCCCTCTTTCATCCTGTCTCCAGACTTTTTAGCCAAGTCTTCATCTCCTCTACCCCAAGAAACCTCTGAACATAGTAGTTCTTTCTAAAATAGCTCTATGTCTCTTGGAAGTTCTTATCCTTATTATGATTACCTGTTCTCTTCCTTTCCTGAGCAGTCTACATTTGGACAGACTGAGTGCTTGGCTCTTTTCCTTGGTATGCAGTGCCACTTCTGAAGAGCTGGATTGGGTCTGGGCCTAGTCTGTTCCTGCTGAACCAAGCTGACCTGCACATTTTTTGTCAGGGCATTTGCATCATTTGAGATTCACTTGATTTATGGCCATCTTAAGACCTCTTATGTGGAGGGTGTCTTATGTGGCCTAGTTTTTATCCTAGTCCTTGTGAGGCTGCAGCAGCAGGACCATTCAGAGGATAGTCCCCATGCCACATGCATCTGTGCAAGGTAGCTGTGTTGGCCTCAGGTGGAGGGTTGGCTTTGTATGACCATGGCTCTGATGATGGTTCCTGCTCTGACCTCAGTCTCAGTGTCAGACAGGGCTAAATTTCTGTCCTCCTTTCCTCAGTGTCCTGAGTCATTCCTAGTACTGGGTTCTCTTTCATTTTTGTTGTGACCCATGGAATAGATTTCACAACATTTACCCAATTTTCAGGTGATAGCCCTTTTAATGTGACTAAAATGTATAGCTACAGCTGCCATTGTCCACATTGTTTAAGGAGAGAGGTATTATAATTAAGGTCGATCTATCTGCCTGCCTGCCTGCCTGCCTGCCTGCCTGCCTGTCTGTCTGTCTGTCTGTCAGTCTGTCTATCTATCTATCTATCTATCTATCTATCTATATTTTTTTTTTTTCAAGAAAAGATCTACTAGTACCCATCTCCTCAGTTTTCATTTTTAGGATTGTTAAGCATATTTCTCACTTTATCTAAACCCAGTCTTTTTTTCTTTTCTCTGGTTACATTTGCTTCAATGTAGCCTTGGAAATATATATTTGTATACACATATGCTGTGAACACTGATTTCTTCTCCTTGCGGGAAGCAATATGTTCACATCTCTTTTGGTCCTTTTCCCTCTGGAAGCCTAGGTATTTTTCCTTTATTCACTTGTCACAGATTCTAGCAAAAACCACTTGCCCGCCACCAGTTTTCCTAATGGTGGCTTAGGGAAACAGGCTTTGGTAATGCTAGGCACTAACTTGGCACAGATCCTCAACTCTGCCTCCCACTTTCACACAGCTCTGTGCCTTGGCTACCAGCCAGCTGAGAGCCTCAGTTTCCTCACCTGTACAAGTTGATGGGAGCTCTGTAGGGAACAGAGAGGTACATGGCTCAGACCCAGGGTTCCTTCTCTTATACCCTTGCCTTTCTCCTTCCTTCTTAGAATTTGCCAACAAGTTTTGTAAAGTCTGTGTGGCAGGGACTCTCCTGTCCCTTTACTCCTCCCTCGCTGTTGAACAGAAACACCAATCCATGTTTCTGAGGACAGCCTGTGGTCAGAGAGCATAAAACTGTTTAGGAGTAGCCTGTTGTGACTGAACAGTATCTCCATCTCCTCCCTGGTCTGCAGTTTTGGTCAGGCTTTCATGCCCTGTAGTGATCTGGGGCAGGCCTACTCCCATCCTTTCTTATAACACCTGAATTACTCCAGTGCCTACAACCTTCCCTTTCTCCATCCCTCCCTGTGTCTCCCAGACCTGGCATTGTATATGCATGCAGCACCTACTCCCAGGGGTGGAGGAAGTAGTAGGCAACTCAACTCTAGCCACCATACACTTCCCAGGTGTTCACGTAAGTCTCTGCATTGGCCCAAATAGCTCATGCTGGACCCAGAATCCTTTGCTTTTGTCACACTAGTTTGAAAACAAACTAGCTTTTTCCAGCTTAAAAGATGTGGTCACACACAGGATGCATAGGTGTGTGGGGGAAGCCTCCTGCTTGGGGAAGGGGGCCTGTTTTAAACACTTTTTTGAGCTCTTTAAATTTTATGCAAACACCAACTATTAACTCCCTTAGGTCACAATCAGTGGCATAGTCAGATAGTCAGAACCTCAATACATCAACAAGCCACACTACAAGACATCATGTTAGAAACCTCTGCTTTCCCACAGTTAACTGGCTCCAAGTGGCCCATGGTTTGGTGCTGGTGTAATTTTGGAATTATACATTTGCCCTTGTTCTGTCTCATAGTTCGATTCTTGAATTTGTCAAAGCAGTCCATGCATTTGAAGTTATCGTTCTGTTTTTCGTTTGTTAATGGATGGGGCATGCACTGTGTTCAGTGCCCAGAATGCAAAGACTGAGAAGGCGTGCAGTCCACTCGAAGGTGCAGACACTTGGTTCTCTCTTGTTATAATCCAAACTTGTACTGTAGATGATGAGAGCAAAAGAATTTTCTTGTTTTCTTGCTTTTGCAGTGCTGGGTATTGAATCCAGGGGCTTGTGCTGCCCAAGCACTCTTAACACTGAATCCCAGACCCAAGCCTAAAGCAGTGTTATCTTACTGTTTCAAATCAAATCAAAGAAGTGAAGAGTTAAAGATTTTCCAAGATGAATTTTCACTGCTTCAATTCTTTAATTCAGATTGACAAAAATGGAATAAATTTATCGTAGACAATTTGATGCTTTGAAATATGTATATGTTATGGAGTGGCTAAATCAAACTAATTAACATATGCATTACCTCAACACACATTTTGTGTGTGTGTGTGTGTGTGTGGTTGAGAACACTGACAATCTGCTTTTAGTAATTTGAAGAAGACATTGTCACCATGTGTTGTACAGCACAGCTCTGCAACTTACTCCTCCTAAGGGAACCTTTGTGGTCTTTGACCATCATCTCCTCAGACCTTCTGCTTGAACTCAGTTAAAGCCATATTTATTGATAAAGGAACAGATTATAATGAACTAAGTGGAATTAAATGTAGATACAGTAGCAATAGAAGAATGGATGAAAGCTGTGTGAGAGTTCTGCCAGGATTTTGTTGGTATTCATGTTCCCAAGAAAGGAAAGCTGAGAGAGGAACTGTCCCCGATGCTGGGCATGGAGGTGGGGAGAAGGCAAGGTACACATCTGCAATGCTCTGCAAAACCAAACAAAGCACACAATGGCAGGCTAAGGTACAGCCACAGGAATTCCTCATGTCTAAAGACTGAATATTCTTTTTTTTGCCCCTTAGATCAGCTTCTTAGCTACATAAACAGAAAATATTTTCCTTTGTTTCTTAAATTCTTTTAGTCTGGTGTAGTGGCACATGGTTGTCAGAATAGCACTCAGAGGCTGAGGTAGGAGAATGTCAAGTTTGAGCCCAATGTAGGCAATTAAGTGAGACCCTGTCTCAAAATAAAACATGAAAAGGGAATAGGGATCTAGTTTGATGCTGGAACCTTCTTTACCTAGTAAAAAAGGAAGCCCTAGACCCAGTACCACAGAAAGGAAGCAGACAAATAAAAATTAAAAATTCTTCTTACAAATGAATTCTTTCAGTTGGCTGTCCATATATATATGTAGTTTCACATTGTAAAGTTGCACTTAAGACAGTATGTTAAGCATTCAGTCAAATGCATATTTAATGTTTTGCCTGTACCCAACATAGCTAAAACATTATCTAGTATTCATAAGTGTGCAGTTGAATGTGGAGGGTTTATTTAAACAGTATTTAGCTGCTGCTGAACTGTCTAGGGTGTCCATTGGCTGGCATACCTACAGTTCACTCTGGTGACATTCCTAATCTCAAAACAACTTCAGTAAGAAGAGGAACTCAATGGTAGCAATACACAGGAATGTGGAAAAGTACTCCTCTGGACCTGCACCACAGCAGATACCAAGGTAATCTATCAGTTTGTGAGTGTCTACAAAATGCAACTCTCTAGATAACAGGTTTAAAGTAAAGATTTAATACAGTCTCCATCTTCTATGATGTTGCAGTGACAGTTTAAAACTCATTCTCTAAATCTCAGCAGACTTTATAGCTAGCAGTGGGCCAATATAAAGTTTAATAGCATTACAACACATAAATCATCTTTTAAAGATGCTACTAGTAGCTCCAATATTAAATGCAGACAATCGCCTGTGGTATAAATAATTTATCAAACACCATTTCAGATTACCCTTCCATGCTGAGTTATTTATTTTAGCCTTTTCTGTACGATTCCTAAGGCACTTTTTGAAAGATCCATTACTGGTCAGTTTAATGAACTTGGGGGTCTGTTTTGTCCCCTCAAGCACTTGGGTACAGCTGTGGTGACCATTACGTGGCCGATGTGGACCTCTTTGTGCCTTTTACAAGTGCTGCCCATTTGTCATGTAGCGGTAAATGGAGCTGCACATTGGAGTCCAGGGACACATTGTGCTATGCGGTGATGGAGACAAACAGATAGCTCTATAAAGTGCTGCTTGTCACAGCTGACTTGTAGTACAGTACATCACTCTTATTGTAATCTCATTTAAGAAGCAGGGGTGGCCCGGGGGACTGATATTCCCAGTTAGTTTGGTCTTTGTAGCCATAAAGCAGGAAGTGTTCCTTTTATATTCTCTGAACTTTTAGGAAGTGTGCTTTTTGCTTGGATTAATTATTACAGGAAGTTCTCTGTGGAACAGGGTGAGATCTGTCAGCAGCTTTGTTTGGACCACCGTCTCTTGGTTTGGGTATGGTATAGTGGTCATTGTGTAGGGGTGAACTGTTGCAGTAGCCCTCTGACTTACTTTCATTAGTAAGTTAGCAGTTACTATGCAACAGCCATAAGCTAAACTATAATAGGTTCTTTGTATACTTAATTTCTAATTTGTGCAGCATTTCAGTGAGGTACAACCTATTATGTTCCAGAGCAAGAGAATGAATTCAGAGAGGCAGATGGGTCTGCATGGGGCCACACAGCAGTTTGTAGGAGTCTGAGTCTGTAAGCCAAGTCTGTCTGCCTCTGCATCTGCCAGCTGGCCTTGAAGCTAGATCCTCCCACTGACATTGTCACCAGGGTCATGGTGCTCTTTTGGCTGCACTTGGAGTGAAAAAGGAAGCTGCCCTATTCTAGAAGTCCCTTTCATGGTAGTGGGCATAAGTCCTGCTACTCTTTGCACTGAATCTCCAGGTTCCCTTGGGACAAACAACATAAATCCATGAGCAGCTGGCTGGAGGAGGCTGCTTACCAGGCAGGAGAGAGTGTCCCACCTGGGTCTGGCCAGCTGGGGACATGGGCTCTGTAGGGCCTTGGTTAGAACCTGTGTCACAGCTGTCTCCAGACAGATGCTGCTCAGGACTTAAGTCACTCTGTATCTTCCAAAAAAGAGAAGTACAGTTTCCCTAGAAACAATAAATCCTATCCTAAAGGAAGAAGCAGTGTTTCTTGCATTTATTGTGGGCCAGAGACAGATAAAAATGTGGTGTTTTCCCCACCTCTTGTCTTTAATTTGTGGTTTTTCTTGATAGTTTTCTCAAATATTTGGTAGCACATGTTAAAGACAAAAGTTGTTTAATTGCAAAATTTGACTATAAAGAAAACAAAGCATGAATATGCCCAGGAGTGTATTTGCATATGTGCCTACACTTCTGTGTGGGCATACTGTAGATAGAGACTGTATTCAGCATTATAAAGCAGTTTGTAGAACACAGTAGGTCTCTAAAAATTTTTATTGATGAGATTAAGTAATAGGCAGATAGTAGAATGATGGTAATTTTCATCTGTGGTTTGAGAGTTTTTGGTGGTAAGGGGAGAACTGTGAAATTTTAAGCTTTTTAATTTTTGGGGTGAACTAAACCCAGGGTCTCAGGTATATATGCAAGGCAGGCACTCTTATCACTGAACTGTATCCTCACTCCCTTTTACAGTTTTACTTTCATTTTGAAGTAGACTTTTAGTAAGTTGCCCAGGCTGGCCTTGAACTTACAATCCTCTTGTCTGTCTCCCAAGTGGTTGGGATTATAGGCTGATGCCACTGTGCCTGACAAGTTCTCCAATCTCAATATTAATCTTTGAAATTATATTATAAGAATGTTATTGCAGTGGGCTTGAGAGTAAAGAAGGCCCTTCAGGTGGTTAGTCTGTGGGTAACTGGGGAAACACAGTTTTCCCTGTGCTGTAGTGGAAGTGTCGGAGGAGCTGTTGGGTGGCCCGTTGAGAAATTGGCAGCTACCATTCTCTTTCCCTTAAATTTGCTCAGGTTCTGAGGATCTTTGGTGATGGAGAGACTTATGGCCCTGAATCAGGGGAGTGGTCTCCACTGGTTCTTCCTGATGAAGAGTCCCAAGCCCAAGGAGGACTATGCAAAAGACCTGTTTTACTCTGTACTGTTCATTAGCCATGTGACCCCTCTCAGTTTCTGATAGTGCCAGTCTCCAAAGATGGTAGGAGAAGTAAACAGGATGAAGAGTGTCAGAATGCCTAACCCAGGCCGAATACAGTGGCACATGCCTGTAATTGCAGCACTCAGAGGCTGAAAACAAAACAAAACAAAACAAAAAAAAGATAATACCTAGTTGAGTATTTGACACCTTATAATGGGTGCTCTATGGGTTTTTTTTTGTTTTTGTTTTTGTTTGTTTTGCTTTGTTTTTGTGTAGGGTCTCACCATGTAGCTCAGAATGGTAGTGATCCTTCTGTTTTCTGCCTCTCTAGTGCTGGGATTACAGGTGTGCACCACCACGCCTGGACTCCGTCACCAACTCAGTTTGCCTGAGGGTGGGACCAGCACTGCATGTGGTGCCAGGGATCGATCAAACCCTGATCCTTGTGCTTAGCTAAGCAACCACTTAGATTGCTGAGCTATCTCACTGGCCTTAGTAGGTGCTCTATAAATGTTAAGATTTGTGTCATTTCTTAACACTTCAGTCCTGTAAACATGAGGGTGTGACTTTGGAGGGGCTGGTCAGGAACTTGTAAGAATACCTTAAGGAATTACCTTTCCTAGAATTGGTGGAGAGGAAAGAAATTTAAAATATACATTTTTCCCAGTTTTTAACACTGATACTCAACAGCACATTTGCTAATTTTCATAATACATGACTATACCTGATGCATTTCAACATTTGTACATTGCTGGGAGATGGCTCAGCAGCATAAGTGCCTGTGTGACAAGTGTTAAGATCCTGAGTTCGATCTCTGGTACCCCCCCCCCAAAAAAAAACAAAAAACCCCAAACATTTATAAATGTTTTCAGTTACGCAGCCATGTTACAAAAAATTTGCAAAATAGAAGAAATGGGCTGTACTCATTAGCACTATTAGCTTAGTTCCTGTGTGTATAGTCACAGATATTGACATTAGATATTCATCTCGAATATCAGGTATATATTTCTGGTTTCCTTACATCTTGCCCCCTCGTTGACCTTCAAAATAAAACCACTGGAGGAATGCAGATGTGCAGTCCTAAGTACTGCCAGCAGGATTTGTAATTTCCGTTAAGAGTGTTGGCTGGTTCAGGGTGGCTCAGGGTACCAGCAGCAGTGGTGGGGAAGATGAAGGAAAGGAAGTGGTTAGATGTTCAGATAGAAGAGCGGGAATGGGAGAGATGGAGCCAGGAACAGGCCTGAGCTAGGTGCTTTGTGTGCATGCACATGCTTGTGTGGTTGAGGTTGGCGAGTCATTGAAGAAGTCTGGAGGAAGATTGCTGGAGCAAATTGGTGGTTGGGTTTGCTGTCTGTGGTGGCGGTGGTCATTCTCCTTGGCTAAGGAGCTTTTGTTGCTACCACCTCTGAGGCTTTTCTTGGAGTGGTGTGGTTTCTGCTTTTCTGAGACAGGGGCTGTGTGGTTCAGGGTGACTTCAAACTTGTGAGTCTCTTGTTTCAGCCTTCTGAGTGCTGGAATGACACTGGCACCATCATATGGGCTTGGGTGGCTATGGAGAGTCCCAGGAGAGAGTTCCTGATTAGAGGACCTACTTGAGAGAATTCTTAAGAGAATAACTGGCTTCCGTGGCCCCATTATGCATCACTCAGGAAATGAAAAATACGTGGGAGATAAAGATAAAAATAATAGCCTAGTCCTGCTTTTGGTCTGCACTTCCCGAGGAGCCTCTTACCCTTCTTAGTCTGTAGGGGGCGCTCATGTCTCTGGCATTCCAGGCTGGCTAGGACAGGCAGGGAGGGGAGCAGGAGGCTGGAGTGGGCTCTGGTCTTTTACAGATGCTAACTACCCTTGGAGCATCTCAGGCTGAATTTTGGGGAAGGGAATCTTTTGGAGCACTGGATGAACTTCAGTTAGCTGGTGTGTGTGTAGACTCTGTCCTGGGAAGGTGGGGGAGGGCTGCCACAGGGGCTGCTTTCCTGTCTTTGAGGAGGTTGGTTTGTTTCTGTTCTTGCTGCCTGAAGGACTTGAACTTAGCGTCCCCAGCTTGTGCCCAGCTGCTTGCTGTTGGATGTGGTTTTCCCGAGTGCCTGGTGTTCCTCTAACCACTGTTCCCACAGCTCCTGCTTGGTTGGCCTTAGCTCTCACTATATACACAGTGCTGTGGTTACTTGGGTCTGGTGACCCCCCTGGACTGGCATGCCTATATGATGGGGGCTTTGCAGCCCTCACTCCTAGCTGGGTCTTGCTGACAAAGAGAGGAATGAGTGCTTCTAAATAGCTGCTGGGGACTTAGACTTACTGCTTCTAGGCAGAACAAAAGAGAGGGGGCTTCAGAGTGGGTAGAGGTCTCACAGCCTCGAAGCTCCATGATACTGTTTCCATTAAGTTTCAACCACTGCTGAATATTTAAAACTTTTATTGGGAAACATTCATACCTATTTGTTGATGTGTTTTTGGTGGCTGTTTGATGCTATTAGGGCAGGGATGAGCAGTTGTGAGACTGAAGCGCCCACAAAAGCTGAAATATTTATGACCTGACCCTTTATAAGAAGAAAGTTCTGACCTGTTTTAATTGGTAAATGTCCTCAGCCCCTAGCTCACCATTTTGTGGTGGCTTTGCAGTGTGAAGCTATGGTAAAGGTGGAAGGTGAGCATCAAGGGTTGAAAGGCCCAGTCCCCTGCTGAGCAGTGTTAACAGCTGTAGGCAAGGCACTTCAGCTCTTTTGAGATCTTTTCTTCATCAGTAAAATGGGCGTTGGAAACACTATGCAGCCTCGAGATCCTGCACTGCACCGTGAGAGCACTGTGGGGCTTTGCATCATGCCTGCAGTTCGCTGGCACCCTGTGAAAGCTGCCCTTCTTTTTCTCAGGAGGAGGAAGCTAAGAAGTTGGTGAGTGAAGCCATTGCAGCTGGCATCTTCAATGACTTGGGGTCTGGGAGCAACATTGACCTGTGTGTCATCAGCAAGAACAAGCTGGACTTCCTTCGCCCATTCTCAGTGCCCAACAAGAAGGGTACTAGGTGAGTGAAGGGGTGACCTCCTTTTGGCATTCCTGTCCCCTGTGTAGAAAAGCCGGGGTCCCAAGCCAGCCTTACATCCAGACCTTAGAACCAGCATTTGTGTTATGACAGCAGGCCATGGTGGGGTGCGTACAAGGGATTTAATCTAGTGTTGTGATGCGGGGGATGCCCGGGCCCTGGCAGGGATGCGCAGTTGCGAGAGTGAAGTGCCCACAAAAGCTGACATATTTATGACCTGACCCTTTACAAGAAGAAAGTCCTGACCTGTTTTAGATGGTAAATGTCCTCAGCCCCTAGCTCACCATTTTGTGGTGAGTGAGCAGAGGAGTGGGGATTCTGAAAGAATCCGCACCACAGCACAGAGCTGTGTTTTTTCACATCCTGTCTAAGCTGGTGGCTGGGAGCATCTCAGTGTTGACTCTAGCTGACCATGTCATAACACTAGAGGGAGTTGTGTCACCAAGCTGTGCTATATTCCATTCCAGTGGCTCATTGTGGTGATGCAGGCCAGGTTCAGGGCGCTGGGATGGGCTTCTAAAGTTGGTTTTCAGAACAGATGTGTATGCACAGGTCCTCAGCAGTTTCTTATGCGTATCCAGCTGCGGGGCCACCCTGTACCTTCTGACTTATTCCTGGAGCCCACACAGCCCAGCATGTGGCTGCTGAGTTCTGTGCCCAGCCACGTTCACTGAAGGAAGCGAGACGTGTCTGTGATCTCTGCCAAGGGGTGGCCTACTTTCATTGAATGCTTGTTCTTATCTGTACTACAGATCTGAAGCTCCAGGACTTCCCAGAAGGCAAGGACAGGGTGTCACTGTGGGTGCTCTGTACACCTCTGAGCTGGCTGGCTCAATAGCTATGGTCATCAGTCTTCCTGCTTTTAATGTGATAGAACTAGATGAGGTGGTTTCTAAGGGCCCACAGAGTTGGCTGGACCTTGAACAGGAACAGAAGCAACCTGTGAAGGACAGAGCTTTCTGGGAGAGCAAGTTTAGCACAGCTGCCTGAAGATGGGAGCCAGTGAGTGAGGGGAGTGGAGAGGGTGCGGTTTCATCCAGACTGATCATTGTCTGGGTATGGGTTCTGAAGGCCCTGTGTGAACCATTGGAAAGTGGTTGAGATGGAACTGTGTATCTGACTTGTAAAGGGGACCTTATTTTTGTACTGAAATAAAGTGACCAGGTGTTATAGGAGGGCTGGAGAGCGTCCTGCCCTCTGGACAGGCTGCTTTCTCCAGTACAGAGAGCTCTGCAGTGGTGACATCCATGCTCTGGAATCCCACTGTCATTCTCAGCCAGTGACTGATGATGGGGCAAGGCAAGGTACTCTTCAAAGTGGATAGCAGGTGGGGGTAGAGCAAGAGGCCGGTGTAGGTGCCAGCGCCCTTGTAGGTGGTCCTGGCCCTGTGAGTTGCATTGCTGGTCAGTGCTGTGCCATCCACTGCTGAGGTGATAGAAGCCTGCCCTGCACAGGCCCTCCCCTGGTGGGGGCCTCTTGTGGCCCTGCCTTCTGCACATATTCGGCACTGCTCAGCTGAGTTATGCACATGGCCACTGGACTATGTTCTGTGACTGCGTGCTGCTGCCAAGACCCCAGCATGGTGGGCTGAGAGACATTCTCAGGCCCCAGTGTGGTGAGGTGGCATTGTGGGAAGGTTTGGCAGAAGGTCAGATCTGCCCTTCTGTTCCAGCTTCAGAGTGGGACACAACTCTATACATGCCCATGTTTTTGGTTTCCTGTTTCCTCTTGGAGCCTAAGAAAGCATTTAAGAGGACAGTTCTTCCAGGAGTATATGGTTATAGCAAAGCGAGCAGCCTTCCATTGGTCTGTGCCGGCTGGGAACAGACCAGAGCACAGTAGGTCATGTGTGTCTGTTTGACCATGTCGGAACTCCTGGCCCCGGTGAGAGTTAACAGCTCACCTGCGTGTCTAATGATTTCCTTTTGCTTACACCCAAAAAGAATTGTGACTTGGTGATGATCCATCGTGTTCCTGCAGGGGACAATTGTCCTGGTCCATGAGAGTGTAGGCAAAAGTGACAAGCTGGGAATCTGATATGCACTTTCTGTAGTAGGCACTTCTGGATAGCTTGGATGCAGAGGATCTCTGGGCCAGCCTTGTTAAAGGGGCAGGATGATTGCAGTGGAAAGGAGAGGCTCTACTTTGCAGGCTGCTAAGGGGCACTAGGGTACAAGCCTGCAGGCCCATTTATTTCCCAGCATGTATGGGGTGGGGTCTGGGGAACTCCAGAGCACAGGGACAGCTACCCACTTGAGTCTTCTTCTGTGTGTTAAGGCTGGAACCCTGGCAGGTATCCCCTTTTCTTAGCCCTTGGAAGCTATAGGGGGAGCCCTGTGGGCTTGACTTCCACAAGGGCAGAGTAGAGTCTGGACCTCAGGCTTTGCTTGTTGCCTGGCCAGAACTCTGCACTCGAGCCCTCTGCCTAGCACCTGGAAGGCAATCCTAACTCTTATGCCTTTGTTTTTTTTTTTTTTTTTTTTTTTTTTTTGTGGGACTGGGGTTCAAACTCACGACCTTGCACTTGCCCAGCAGGCACTTGTGCCTCAGAGCCATCTCCCCAGCTCCTTGCCTTTGTTTTTATCAACTAGGTTTGGCCGGTACAGGTGTGAGAAGGGGACTACTGCAGTGCTCTCTGAGAAAGTCACCACTTTGGAGATCGAGGTGCTGGAGGAGACTGTCCAAACGATGGATACTTCCTGAAGTGTCAGCAGGTGCTAGATGCTGCCCTGGAAGACTGCGGGGGCAGGGAGCAGTGGAACTCCATGGAGGATACTCATTTAGCTATTTGCTGAATGGAGCTCAATAAAAATGAACACGGCAATGAGGAGTCGAGGTTGAGGACCGTGTGGTTTTTGGGCCACTGAGGCCCATTGATCTGGCCTCCCTTTCAGGTGCTTAATTCCTCTGGAAGAAACATTCTGGTTGCTGTGTCAGCAGTGTGGCCTCCCTGAAAATGGTGGGAGGCACCATGGGCCTAAAGCTATGCAGTCACTTTGGTTCCTTAGGTGAACACCCCCACCTTCCTCTGCTGGGGTTCTGAGACTGCCCTGGGCATTGGTGTCCCCAGAGTGTGATTCATGCAGTACAGCCTCTGCCCCAGCAGCTAAGCAGGATGCAGACAAATTGATTGGGTTGGGTGGCTCAGTGGTAAAGCAAGGTCCTGGGTTGCACCTCCAAAAATAATAATGAAGAGTCTGCTGAGTTTGCCTTTGGAGGCCTTGCCTAGTTTGCAACACCAGGAGGCTGATGGGCTGAGGAGATAGCTTGGCGGTCTATAAGCACCTGCCTGACAAGTGCAAGGCCCTGAGTTTGATCTTGGTATCACATGCTGTGCTGGCCTGGGACCCAGGGCACCCTGTGACAGCCACTGAAACTGGGCGTGATGGTTCGCATCTGTACTCCCATTGCTGAGGAGGCCAAGACAAGAGAATCACTTGAGTCCTTACTGTGTAATGAGACTCCACCAAAGAAAATTTTTTTAAAAAGGAAAAGGCCAACAGGACAGTCAGCTTCCCCATAGCTGCACTAAGCTGGGCATGCTTTTCTGTGCCAGTTTCAGGACATCAGAGGAATGTCCTGTACTTAGAATGTGACTGGGCCAGGGATTTCACTTAGGGACACAGTGCCTGCCTGGTAAGTGCAAGGTTCTGAGTTCAATTCCTTTTTTTTAAAGAATTTTTTATTTTATTTATTTATGTTTTTCTTGTTTCATAACCTTTATTTGCTTATTCACTCATTTTTATGGCTGGCTCAGCCCGCGCCCTGACGGCAGGGCTGGTGCAGCATGTGGTGCCGGGGATCGAACCGCGGTCCCTGAAGCTGCCCAAGCTTTCCCAAGCAGGCGCTTTAGACCACTGAGCCATCCCGCTGGGCCCCCTGAGTTCAATTCCTGATACGAAAATGGTATGATGACTGTGTCACAGGCCTTCAGGTTTGGGACCTTGGAGACTGTATGCCTCTTGCGGGCCCTGTTCTGTGGGGCACATTGTTCTCGGGAAGCGTCAGTAACTGGTGGGTGGCAAGCAAGGTATTCCATGTGTTGAGGCTGCTGTACCAATGGTCTCTGAGAGCCAGAAGCAAAAAAAATTGGCAAAGACTGTCTGGAATTGAGAAGACTTTGATAGCTATTGCCAGAAAGAAGATAGTAGTGCCTCATGAGAAAACTGCAGGCTACACCCACCTGACGCAGCTCCCCTTGGGAACAGCTGGGAGGAGGCCTGGGAGGTCAGTGCAGTCTGAGGCTGCCACTTGGCTGGTGGCTGTCAGAGTCATCTGGGGAGCTTAAGAAAATTCCGAGATTACTCACAATGTCTGGGGCCTGACAAGTTATTTTCCAAATTGCAAGAAGTTGTGCTGCTGACATGTTAGGTTTAGGATCTCCCCAGTTGAAGAGGAAACTGTTGGAAGTGGTTTTAAACCCCCAAGTCACAGAAGGTGCCCCCCTCCTTGCTTTTTTTTCAAATATGAGGGCACATACAGAGCAGAGGCATCTGGAGATGGCCCTGGAGCCTGACAGCATCTTGGTGTTGCGCAGAGCAGAGCTCAGCTAGGAGACAGGCAGTGTGGCCTCCAGGCCGTGTCAGCTAGGTGAGGCTAGGACACCTGACCAGGACATGAGGGAACGTTAACTTTACATATAAAAACAATACTACTTCTAGAGCTTGAATTTCCTTAAATTCACATTTATAAATTATCTTCACAGTTCATCCTATTTGGAAACAAGCAATAAATGAACATGGTTCTGGTTGCCTACACATAATACAGTTGTACTTTTAATTCTTGATATATATGGCCCATGGGTGAGTTTCTAAAGACTGAGTGGCTACTGCTTTGGGGTCACCTGCATCATCTTTTATTTTGGATTTGGTCTACCTAAAGTAGATGGTATCAGTCCTATTTTAGAGATGAGGAAATGAAGGCTCAGAAAGGCTAACAAACGTGATCAAGGTCACACTAGGAAGTTGCAGAACCAGAATTTTCCAGGAGCCAAAGGACAAAGCCTATAGCCCAGGCTTCCTTTCCAGAGGGAAGTGCCTAACACTGGTCATGAAAGAAGCCACCAGCACTGCAGGAGGTGACAGGTGAGTGCCTGGCACATGGCAAGGGTACAGGAGATGAATAATCAGGCAACCCAAACCTGGCTTTCAGTTGCCATTTGCCTCACAAAGCTCAGCTAGATGCTGGGTTCTTGTTATCACTCAAGATACAAAATGCAGATTAAAAATATTAGTGAAATCTCTACTCTAGTTTAAAAAAATTATTTCCACTTTATCCCTTTACAACAGTAAATTGAGCACACAGCTTGATTGTCTGGAAAGATACAATTAAACAACTTGCTGCTACCCATTGTCAGAGGCTCACACAAGTCACAGCGTCCCCTGCAAGTCTCCCAGTGTAGACTTGGACAGGTCTCGGAATTCCCCAAAGATTCACATTACGGTCCAGATGTAGGAGGCTGAATGCCCCTTAGTAATGAGCCAGCTGAGATGGTCCAGACAGTACAGAGAAAGGACTTCGAGATTTGACCATCACCTGGCTGCTCTGTGTTCAACATCTGCTGCAAAGGCTGGCTGCCTTTGGGGGATCTGCTGAACCCTCTTATCTCAGCTGTTGAGGCTGCAGGAGGCTGCTTCAGAAGACTCAAGTAAGGCAAAGTGGTGTTAGCTTTTGATGAGGCTCAGCGCCCACTCAGGTGCTAGACATCCAGACGTGCATCTGCCTGGCCACCTGGTGCACATACACGATGTCTGGTCTCTGGTCCGGGTCGGGGTAGATACACATACTGACCAGTTCTCGGAGCTGAGAGGAGAAAGTGGTTGCTGTTACCAAGCTGCCATAGCAAGCATTTCTTTCTTTCTTTTTTTTTTGCAGAACTGGGGATTGACCTCAGGCAGGCCCCTGCATAGCAAGCATTTCTGTCCCCATCAGTACATTGAATCCTTGCTGTACCCAGAAGGTGCTTCTGTTCCCATTAGAGAAAGAGCAGTGCTGTGCAACACTAAGTGATGGGTCCACGGCTGCAAAGCTCCAAGGGGTGGCCAGGGCCACTCCCAGGCCTGTCTGGCTGCAAGGCCATGTGTTGAGAGCCTGACAGTGGGTATCTGAATAATTCTGAACTCTGGCCTGTGTGCACCTTTGGGCTCATCTGTTTCTGTATGTGTGTAATGTGTGTGTGTGTGCCTGCACCCTGGTGTGTGTGTGGCTGCCCAAGCCCGAGGACCTGACTCAAGGAAAGGGCTTATTGATCATAATAAGTGCATTAACATGCAGCAAGGCTGCAGTCTGCCCACCCCCTGGCCTCTTCATTGTGCTCATGAAAGACAGTGCTTTTAATTATAGAGACACTGAAGGCTTTGCCTGCTTGGGCTGGGGGAGGGGCAGCTTGAGCCTCTGATCGCCTCCCCTTCTGATAGCCCTGGTGCCAATTATTTTAATGGTAATTAAAATAATGACCTTAAGAAGTCTGTCTTAACTTGCATGGTTGGGCTCACTGCAGTGTTTTCCATTTAAATGTCTGCTGCTGTGGGGGCTGGAGACCCCAGGTCCTGGACCTGAGGGGGATGAGTGGCCTTAGCAGTTACTCCTGGGAGTCTGTAGCAGGGCTAGAGGGACATTCTGGGGGCCCAGAGGCTGGGGCTTGGGTGTTCACAAACAAGGACTCTGCACATGGCTCCTCCTAGCTGGTTTTGGAGCCCTAGGCCTCCGTACTGAATGCCTGGATTCCACTGCTTTCTCAATACCTGGGAGGCCCCAAACAAACAATAGGGAGGCCTCCAGCCTGTACAGCAACTCTGGTGAGGTCCCCTGCTATGCACAACTCAGGAGGTAGCTGTGGTCAGCCTCCACCAAGTTAAGGTGCCCATGAAAGCCAGGTTAGGGTTAAGTCTGACCACACAGTTGTTAGTTAAGTGTGTGTTTCAGATCTCTAGAAATCAAAAAACAAAAATCACTTGTTTTCATTTTAAAGAAGTCAAAGGATGTATTGAGGAGGCCCTAGCTAGTCTCGAGTATAGAGGGCCTATGCATCGCTGCCAGATACGGGGCACCCAGAGTCCCAGGTGTCTGAGTGTGGCTGGCTCTGGAGAAAGGGGTCGAGAGTTCTGGAGCCCTTTGAGGCAGTCCTGTGACAGAGGCTGATGGGACAGCACCCCTCTGCGGACTGAGGCTGAGGCACAGATTTACTGGGATTTGTGCCCTATTGTGTGGCTCTGAGCTTCCTGTTTCTGAATAGTACCGAGGTCCAAATTTAAAGACAAGAAAGTAGAGCACAAATGTAGGTAGGGATTTGAAAGAAATGAAACTCATTTTTCCTATCCTGCCAACTTGCAGTCCAGAGCACAAATACTTCCTCCAGAGGTACCTGTGAGAACTCTGCCAGGGCCTGAGGCACAATCAGGAGCGGAGGGTGCTGCACAACTCCCTGGGCCTTGGACCTGCCCTCCACCCCTGGGGCGGCAGATGGTGAGGCTAGGCTGCACCGTGCAGCCTGCTGTGAATAGCAGCCAGCCCAGAGACGACGGGGCAGCTCCTTCCAGGCCTCAGCCTCTGGACACTTAACTGCAAGGGACATGCCACCTGGAGAAATGATGGCCTTTGGAAGGGTAGGGTCATCCGAGTTCACTCACTTGGGCAAGTTGCTTTGCTTGGAGGGGTCTTGGTTTCCTTATGGAGAAGGTGGGGGACAGGAGTGGGTAAGGTCACAGGCAGTGGCCTTGGTCCTGCAGGTGGGCCCAGGAGGGCCCCAGACTCAGGTCTGCAACGCCTTGACAGGTAGAAGTTGGGAGCAGCAGAAGGGTGTCAGTGGCTCCATCTGCTGGCTGCTGCCTTCGGGGGCCACTCCCCCTCTGTGAGGCTAGTAGAACCCGCCCACTCCAGCCTGGACCCTAATGGAACTCCTTTCCCCACCCTGCAGGATGAGCTTGGGCCACCCCCAAGGCTGTGGCCCCATGGCTGCCTGGGCCGTGGCCTCCTGACTCACCTTCTCGGAGTAGTGCTCTCCTGGGAGCGGTGGGTAGTCACATTGCTCAATCTTCTGGCAGAGGGAAAAGAGATTCATTTTATCTCCATAGAAGGGGCTCTGGAGGGCGGCCATCTGCAGAGGAGGAGACAGTGAGTCAGTTCCAGCCTCAAGGCTCAGGACCTCCAGATAGGCTGGGGCCTCCTCTGGCCCACACTGCAGTGACTGTCCTGGGGGTCTTGGCACTGAGATACCCAAGAAATCATTACTCCACCTCAGAGGCCCAGTCCTTCCTTGGGACTGGCAGGAGCCTGAGGAGCTAGGCTTTGTGGGTGCCCTCTGGCTTCAGTCTTGAGGGTCACTCCATCCTCTTCATACTGGGGCCCATGGGCAGTGTCCTTGGATCTGCTGGTGGCCTTGAAGGCAGCATTCTGGATTTCCTTAGGCCAGGTCCAGGAGTCCACCCTGGGGTGGCACTTGAGGCCCAGGGAGATTTTACGTGTGTGCAGGCAACATCACCCCTAGCTCCTCCCACTGCAGCCCCTCCCCACCCCTTGCAGGGAAGGGCACCTGGAAGGAGAGGGGACCTGACTGGGAGCTGGCTTTCCTATCCTGCCTTCGAATGGTCTGACTAGGGCAGTACATCTCCAGAAATTTAAATGGGAGCCTCAGGTGGCAAGGGTTAATTGGACAGTTTCTAAAGGACATCTGTTGGCACAGCGGAGAACAGCCAAGCCTCCAGGGCAATCACAGGAGTGACCTGGGTACCCTGAGTCATGGCTGCAGGCTCCAGATGGATTTTCCTGGAGACCACTCTGTTCAGAGTAGACAGGGCATTTAAGGTTGGCCCTGCCAATGTGAGCCCTAGTGTTTTATGCGAGGGTCCCGTTACCCTTCAGCAGGCCAATCTGATCTGATCCTCACAAACCTCCCTGATGCCCCCTCCAGCTGCCAGCTGCAGCCTTCTACCCACATGAAGGCAGCAGGCCGTGAAGGAACCTTGGGCTGCCGGCAATCCTGGGATTAGGACGATTAACCAGGATAGCAAGATCCCCAGCACTGGTGGCCACCCAGCCTCTGGATGGTCGGTGCAGATGAGGAACGGATGTTTGGAGCTGATGCTGGTTTCTTGGGAAGAGCTGCCACAGCATGGCTCTCAGCACTTCCTCCCAGGAGCTGCTGAGAGGGCGGGTGGGTGCCTCCCCACTGGGAAGGCTGGGAGAAACTGGAGCATGATAGGAGATGGAGAAAGAAGGGGTAATCAGACTTCAGCAAGAATAGCAACTACATCTAGCTCTGGCCTGTCAGGGATCCAGACACAGTCTTGTCACCCAGCACCTCCCCAGTATGGTCTGGAGGGAGGGTAGCCCAGAGGCCATGGCATCTTCAGCCCTGCTCCTGTGGCAGGCACTGGCCACTCAGCTGCTCGGGCTAGAACCCCAGAGTGGTGTCCTATGCCAGGCACAGCAGGAGGCCTACAGGCCCATCCTTCCTGGGCCTCTGCTTTAGTTGCACCTGCCCCCACTGCCATGAGAGCCCCCCACAGAAGGTCCTGGCACTGGGCACACCAGTTTTCTCAGTTCCAATCTCAGAGCTGAGTTCCTGGGTAAAATAAATGCTGCAGAGGCCAGGTGGTCTGCTGGGTGCCTCCATGGGCCTCACTGGTAATGAAAATAAAGCACCATGCCTTCTGAGGCCGTTCCCTGGGGTGTCCGGGGCAGTGTTGCTGGCTGGCACAGTTCTCTAGAGCCTGCCCTCTTGGTGCTCCACCAGGTGCCCACCGAGGGAGGGCACAGGTCAGCAGTGTGGTGGCTCCTCACCACCAGACATGAGGATTGTAGGGATGGAAGGAAATCCCCAGGCTCGCAGATGGGTGTGAACTCTTGGACTCACAGGAGGGTGTCGCCCTACTGCAGCACCCTGGTGTTAGGCAGAGCGGGCTGAAGAGGCGCTGAGAAGAGGCATAGGGATGGAAAGGGAGCCTGTGGGGTGCGGGTGGCCTGTACGTTTCTCACAGAAAGGACCCCGAACACAGTGATCCCCAGAGCCCCAGAGCCTTAAGGGACACACACACTGACAGTAGCCCTGTAAGACTGGTGGTGGACTTCTGGCCTCCAGAACCCAGGGCACATGCCCTGTGAAGCCATCAACCCTGCTGCCATCTGTTGCAGCGACCTCAGGATACTGACGCAGGGACGTTGACACCGGGCACTGCCTATGGGGACTGTGCTCTTCATGTCCCTGGCCATGTTCTGCCAGTGCCCTCCAGATTCTCAGTGGCCGTCTGGAGTGGAGGGGGCTTTGTCACACATGGCTCTGCAGGAAGCACCCCTGAAGGACACCGCAGGCTTCCGGTAGCGGAGGCTACAGCTATGACTGCAGGGCGTCTCCTGATTATGCAGCCATGGGCCCAGGTGCACTGTGCCCTGTCCATGGGAAACATCAACCTCTCCCCCAGCACAGGTTGTGGTGGTGGGGAGGGCATGCTGCCCTGTTGCTCTCTGGGGCCACCGCTAGTGGGGCCAGGGCCATCAGGTTTTGATCAGTGCCCATGTCCAGGAGGGCAGAGCCCACCCTAGGGGATGTGCTCTGTGGAGGCTGATGCCCCCTGGCTGCGAGCCACACCACCCTACGCACTGCCAACAAATCCATGGGCCCTGTGGGTAGGCGGAGTGGGAGCCACAGAGTGGGCCCCTGGCCTTGGCAGACATGGCAGGTGCCCAGCAGCAGCTGGAGTAGCCATGAAGCTGTTTCTCGGGCAGAGGGGCCAGCTGCCAGATAGCTTAGGAGATGCGGCCGGTGCTCCGCCAGCTTGGCTGGCCCGTGTTTGTGTTTAGGGACCCCAAGGCTCAGAGAGCGCAAGAGGCAGCTTTCAGAAAATAGAAAACACAGAATGGGAAAAGAAAAAAACATCTGGACTAGTGACAAGACATGCAGAGAGGAGTGCTTTGGGGCCTGGGGCTGAGCTGCATGGTGGCTGCTCACTGGCCAAAGCAAGAAGGAAGCACGGCGAACTGCCGGGGCCTCCCCTCACCGCCCAGCTTGCACTGTGTCAGTGTCCTCATGGGCAAGGTGGAGGCCATCTCTGGGCTGGGCCAGGTGGACCCCTCCTGCCTCACTACTGCAGGCAGCTGGGGACCCCTGCCATGGGGGCACTGACTCGCCCCCTGGTGCTGGGATTTGAGCTCAGGTTCTTTTTTTTTTTTTTTTTTTGTAGGACCGGGGTTCAAGCTCCCAACCTTGCACTTGCCTAGCAGGCACTTGTGCCTTGGAGCCATCTCCCCAGCCCCTGAGCTCAGGTTCTTATGAGCCACTGCATCTCTCCTGAAAGACACGGCTGTGAGTCATACAGGAGTTCATGGTGTGACTCCACCTGGCACCCAGGGAGGGAAGGTCTTGCCGTCCAGAGACCCTGGGCACGAGAGCTGCCATACTGTGTGACCTAGCACATGGGCACCACATGTTTCAGGCTGATGCATGAGATATGGGTGTAGTCAGAGCTGCCCGGCCCCACAAAACGAAGGACGTAGTCTTCACAGATGCCAACATTTACACAGCCCTGGACCCTATCTTATGTGTCACGGACTGTCCCCAGCCATGTCAGCTGCATGGGGAGATCCTTTCAGTTGACCAGTGCCATGACAGACTCACATGGACTCCAAGGAAAGCAGAAAAACCATCAAGGTTCTAGTTGTATAAACTGAGGCACTCTCTTGTCACCTCACTGTCAAGGCTCTGACAATGTGGGGCAGGAGCTACTGCCCATTTTACAGATAGGGACACTGGAGCTTAGCAGGACAGTGTGCTCCTGCGGCCATCAGCCCTGGGAGGCCAGGGTGGCAGAAGGGTGTGCTTAGTAATACGCAGATCTGAGAGGTCCTGGGTCTCCCCGTTGTTGGTTGTTTATGGCTGAGGACCACTCCCAGGCTACAGGATACTAGCGTGGCCAAAGTGGGTATCGTTCTGTGTACCTCCGCTGTCTCGTGTCCCAGCCCATTGAGACTCAGACATGGTGCTGTCCCTCTGTCCAGCTGTCTACCTGCTTTGAAATGGCCGCCTGACGTTTCCTTTCGCCGTTCAGGGTGGGAGTGTGGGCCTTCACGAGATGTGGGTGCCTTCGGGGGAAGCAACTCAAGAGGCACACGCCTGCCCAAGGCCCCCCCTGCCCCTAGCACCCAGGATGCAGCCTGACACATCACAAAATAATGAAGTGAACAAAATCATCAGCAGGCGGATGTGACTACCAAGGAAATCAGAATGGGGACCTTGGTGGGCACATGTCATCCTCTGCCCGTGCTCCCTCTGTCTGCTTCTGGTGTGTCCAGGCAGCTCCTGAGGGAGCCAGCCGAGGCCTGTGCCATCTCCAGTCTGACGTTCCCGACTAGGCCATCAGGGTGGAGTGGGGAAGCAGGTCCTGGGTGGCCCTGATGCCCCCAGAGGGTATACACTGCTCCAATCCCTCCCTCAGCTCCCCACAGTGGGCAATGGGCCCCATACAGGCCCTTTAGCCGTGGACCAGAGGCTCACCTCATAGAGCAAGCAGCCCAGGGACCAGATGTCGGACTTGAAGTTATAGCCGTTCTCATGGATCCTTTCTGGTGACATGTAGTACGGTGTCCCAACTGAAACACAGTAAGGGGTAGGACTCAGGGGCCCAGACAGGGCCAGGAGTGCAGGGTGCAGCGAGGACTGAGATTGGCCTCAGTCTCTGGGGCCTGTTGTCTTCAGCCAGGGAGGTGGCCAGGCAGATCAGAGGTGTCTAGACTATGGAGCCCTGGGGGATTGGATCCCTAGGCCCTACCCGAACTGAGCTTCAGGGTGCAGCTGGCTGCGGGAGTGGGACTAAGTGGACAGCCTTCCCTAGGTGGTCACGTCAGCAAGGTCAGGCTGTGAACAGGCAGAGGACGGCGACCATGGCTGATGTGGCCAAGCCTTTAATGCCACCCCATCCATGTCCCCGCCTGTCTTGGAGACAATGCCCTCCCTTTACAGATGGGGCAACTGAGGCTCGAGTGAAGACACTCACATAAAAGCGGCAGGTACAGGCTCAACCCAAGATCCAGGAGCCCCAGAAAGTGAGCGCCTGGATCCACCCACGGCCAGCTCGGGTCCAGTCTCAGGGTTGCCTGAGATTTTTCTATGCAGGACAGGGAAGGCACTGGCCGTAAGAAGGCAGATCTCACTGAAACAAGGAACTTCAGTTCCTGCAGTGTCAGAAGGCAAGAGGGAAGACTGCTGAGGCGAGCACCCTGCTGACAGGCAGTGTCGTGCTGTGTTTATTTCTGCAAAGCTGGGGACTGAACTGGGGTTCCTGCCTGTGCCGGACCATGCTCTACTGCTGAGCTCCAGACCAGCCCCGCCCCTCCCTGATACCCTTGCCAACTTCTGTAACTCACGAAGAAAAGACGGCCCTGAACACTCCTTGCCAAGAGAGGGCCTAGGTCATCCAGAAGGCTGGGGGCGAGCGGAGCAGCTGGTTGTCTTGCATCCTTGGCACCATGGAAAGTGGCTGGGCAGCTTCTTCTAACGTGAACCCTGTTGACTCGGTCACAGAGCCATCCCACTCCTGAGTAGGGTCCTCAAAAGGAGCCCTCTGTCCCTCAAAGAAAAGGCCAAGAACTACAGAGGGGCCTTGTTTGCATTCACCCCAAACTGAAACTAACATCAGACAACAGAATGGGTGAACCGATAAAAGATGGTCTAGTGACGCAATGGGATACTACACAGCAATGAAGAAAGCGCATGTCACATCCACGCCAACCAGAGGTCATGAACACAGAAAAGGAGCCTGGCACATATGAAAAAGCACCCACTGCTGGCTTCCATTTTCTCCACATGAAGCAGGAAAAACTGCTCCAATGCCAGTGATCAGTAAGCCCTCTAGGGGGCTTCGCTGCATACAGTCATAGCTCAGCTAAAATGTGAGAAATGGAAAGGCTTGCGATGGCTCTGCTGCCCAGGGAAAGCTGGGTGACTGTAGGGACTCTCATGGTTCCCTTTTCCCTCCAGGAAAGGCCGGCACTCAGGACCCTTGGAGGGCTGTGCCTGGCCTGCCTGTCCCTGCGAGGTTATCTCTGGGGCCCACTTTTGAAGATCCAGGACTATGAAAGGCAGGATGATTTCCTGAGGGAGTGAGCTCCCCATCACTAGAGGAGTGCAAGCTGCGGCAGAGGGGCTGACTCTGTAGGTCCAGGGCGAGGCCCAGGAATCTGGATTTATAAATGCAAGGTGACTCTTTGGGAAGTGTGAGGACCATCTTTCAGGCTGCTGCATGGAGGACAACCGTGCTGGGCTGCAGATTAGTGCCAAGTGACGGTCAGATCCTGGTGATCAGCGGAGTCTGCAAGGGGGTCCGTGACCCCAGGAAGGTGGTGCCCGAAGCTGGAAGGGTCCAGGACTCGGGGAGGAGGGGTGTCTGCTCAGTAGGCCACACTCAGAAGGCAGCAGGCCCAGGCTGTGGAGATTTCCTGGGCAGACGCAGGCTGCCAAGAGGGGGTGTTTTAAAAATACGAAATCTCCACTTCCATTTAGTGATGCTTATTTATTTTTTTTTTTTAGAATTTTAAAATTTTATTTATTTATTTTTTTTCCTTGTTTCAGAACCTTTATTTGTTTATTCACTCATTTTTATGGCCGGCTCCGCCCACCCTGAGGGCGGGGCTGGCACAGCATGTGGTGCCGGGGATTGAACCGTGGTCCCTGAAGCCGCCCAAGCTTTCCCAAGCAGTTGCTTTAGACCACTGAGCCATCCCACCAGGCCCTAGTGATGCTTATTTAAACCAGAAAGGCAGGGCTGGGGGTATAGCTCAGCTGCACAGCACCTGCCTGGCAAGCACAAGGCCCTGAGTTCAATTCTGGGTACCAAAAATAAATAAATAAATAAATAAATAAATAAATAAATAAATAAATAAATAAAAGGCAGTTGAAGACTAGAAAAAATAGAAAACCTGCAATCTCGAAATCCCAGACAGTGCTTTAAATATTTAACTGGTGGCTGCCTGAGAGTGATCATCCTTAAGAACTTAGAGCTTAAACCCCAGTGACTGCGATAGCAGAACACCAAGCTCAAATACCCCCAAACCACAGCAGCCACCATGTGAAGACAGACTCTAAGGAACTGGCATCCCATGTGCGGCTCTGCCTGGAGTTGGGGCTAATGACTCTTGGGTAGAAAAAGTTCTATCTAGGCCAACACCGGCTGGGGAGCAAAGCGGGCTTCCTGAGCAGCGCTGTCTACAGCCCGGTCCAGAGAGAGCAGGAGTAAACAAGTGGCGCCGTGCGCAGCAGCCAGAGGCGGTCGAGGGCACAGGCGGAGCATGGGACGCTCTCCAAGCAGATCTTGATTAGCAGTGAGATCCCTGGGGCCGGTGTCACTGGACTCCAGCGTCTGGGTCATGGAGGATGTACTGGGGCGGGGGCATGACAGGAAGGGAGAGGGGGCAGGAAGCCCTCTCCCTAGCGAGGCACAGCTGTGCCCAGTGTCTACACCCCAAAGCCCTGGCCCGGCCCCAGCTGGCTGATGCTCATGGCTCCTCCCATTCTTGGACTTGTTCTCTACTTAATGAACTAAGATGAGGCCTCACTATGCAGCCTAGGCTGGCCTCAAATGTGTAGGGATCTTCCTGCCTCAGCCTTCCAAATGCTGGGATTATAAAGGCATGTGCCTGGCTCTCTCCATTCAGTTGAGACCTGCAGGGGAAGGATTGGGGGCGAGAGGACCTGCAGAGGCCAGGCCTGTCTGAAGGCAAGGGTTCCAAGTGCCAGCTCCAGCCCAAGTCTTCCCATTGCCGCCACCCAGCCTTAGCCTGCTCTTCCTGTGCTCCCAAGCTGCTCCCTTTGGTCCCCAGGGAGCTCCATGAGGACCCCTGCAGGCCCAGAGTTTGGTTTGCTCCTCTATCTGTCACTGCTTTGTCTCTCTGCTGGGCTCTGAGACTACTGTGTGTCCAGGTCCCTGCCCTGGTCACTTTCAAAAGCAAGGGGAACATGGAGACAAAGGTTGGGGTGCTGCTACCCCTTTGTCACCCCCAACCTATCATCCACCTCTTTGTTGCCCCTTCTCTGGTGTTTCAGCAAAGAGCTGGATGGATCTGTGGCCCCGGTTCCCTGGGAGGGCTTGTTAGAGCTCTTGGACCCCAGCCAGGCCTGGCATCAGAATCCCCAGGGCTCCCGAGAACTCCTGACCTATCTCCTACTGCGGGCAGCTAGGCCTGCGCACTGTATCACTCAGTTTTTCACTCTGGGTTGCAATTCCTGAAGCACATAGTGGAAGGCTACATTTGATTCTGGCTTGGGCCTCTGAGGTTTTGGTCTGTGGTCCCCTGGCTCCAGGGTGGGACCATCTTGGAAGCCTCACACACCCCAAGCTTCCTGAGTCCCTACCTAGAAGGCCTGGTTCATGGTGGCCAGAAGCAGAGAGAACTGGAAGAGCCAGAAAGGAAGGGGCAGGGGTCACATTCCTGTGACCCCAGCAGACTCTCCCTGCAGTGTGTTCGTGGGGACCAAGTGGTACACTCACCAACCTCGCAGTCCCTTAGACACCTCTGAACAAGCCCCAGGCACGTGTGAGGTATCGTCCCAGAGAAGTCTGGCTCATGCCATGTGTGTGTGGGCCTGGCCCTGGGTCCTCTGGTCCCTGGCACATCTCCTCCTTGCTGTGTTCCCTGGGTTGGTGCCTTGCCCGGAAGCCTACCACTCGTGCCAGGGGTGTGTGATGCTTCCCCACGTGCCAGCTGTGCCTGGGCCTAAGGCAGGCATACCTAGGTTTTTTATTTTATTTTTTTAACCAGCAATAAATGCTGAGGCGGGACAGAGCACAGTGGCCCCTTGCAAAAGTTTTCGACATGAAATAAGAGACTTCAAAGGAATGCCAAGCTTGCAGTGGGCCCCGGAAGGACACAACTCCAGTCCCAGGGAGAGGAGACTCTGGGGAAGGCAGAAGCTGGCAGGCAGCAGTGTCTCCACAGCCACAGGTGCGGCCTGAGTGCCTCGGGGGGGCAGAACGACTAACCTTTCAGTGCCATGAAGACCCAGATAGAGTCTGTGCCACCCGGGCCTGGGTCCCTCCTCGTGGCGGGAGCCTGGGCCCTGTGTAGGAGAGAGGAGCCTCGCACACCCTGACCTTCATGAGACTGTGTCCAGAACGTGCGATTTCACACCCAGCGGACACCCCAGGAGGACCTGGGGCCTCCGAGGGAGAGGCTGATTAGAGTGCCTGCCTCCCTTCCTGGGTGAGCCGCTTCTGTCAAAACAAACTTCGCTGCGTTTTGAAATGCTCACACCACTGGACACATGTTCATTAGATGTGGCAAAGGCGGATTTCTCAGGAAGGAGAGGCTGCCGGGTGCAGGGTGCCCCCTTCCCCGAACAGTGCTTTTGAAAGGGGCTGCAGAAAGGAGCTGTGGCACCTGCACGCCAGGCAAGGGTCCCAGCTGGGGGTCTGTGCTGCACCCCCACCCCCCATGTGCCAAGGATAAGGCCTCAAGTGGGACCCAGCGGGTTGGCTCACATCAGCTGCTCCCGGTAGAGACCAGACCTCACCCCAGCCGGCCTCGGTTCCCCACTAACACGGCACAGCCCTCCCCTTGGCTGCCTGCTCCCTGTCTGGAACATGGGCAGTAGTGAGCAGAGATGGTTTTGGTTCCAGGTGAGGAGGACACTGGTTTCCTCCAAGGCAGGAGGTCCCTGAGTGCCGGCACCAGGTCAGCCTCACCTGGAATCCGCCCAGACAAGGCACAAGTCTCTGCTGAGTGAGTGAGTGAATGAATCAACAGATGAGTGAGCTCTACTTTGCAGCACGGGCCCAGCTCCACTCCTTGCCCCTCTGGTTGCAGCCCCTGTCTATCTAGTAATTTGTGCCCCTGGAAATGCCACAGAGATGGCAGAGCATCCAACCATGTATGACCTCCCACCTGGTGTCATTCAGAACCACAGCTGAGCCTTGGGCTTGAGACGCGCCTGCAGGCACAGTGCTCTGGGCAGAGGGAAGGCAGGCCTGGCCCCTGGGCGTCCTGTGCTGCTGCGGGAGGTCCAGGGCGGCGGGAGCCCAGGGCTGCACTGCACAGGTCTCTCTGCCTTAGAGAACATGTGAACCTATGTGGACTCATTACAGTTAGAGGCAGACATGTCACAGGACAGTGTGGCACACCTGCTGTCCCCTCACCAGACCACCTAGCACTGTGGCTGTCACTCTTACCAACATGGGGGATGCTAACCACAGGGGAGGCTGCGGAACTGCATGCTCAGTGCCCAGCCCAGGGCGAGGAAGTCAGCTCAAGGCAGAAGGAGGCTGACAGCTGGTACCTGACAGGCTGCCCCCCAGCACCCCAGCTTCCCCAGCCCCAGTGTCCAGGTGGCACCCTGCCTGGCCCCCGGTCACATGCCACCCCTGTCCCTGCTGGGCAGCCACCCTGTCACTCCTGTGGAACAAGTGGCAGGGCCTGCCCTCCTGCTTTCCAGCCCCACGATTTGTCTTGTAGCTGCTGCTGTTGCTCGGAGCGAGACACTTGCTTGTAGCTTGTGAGCTGTGTATAGGCAAATCTTTCATTTTTCTTTCATTACACCGGCGTGTACTGTCACTTAATTTTTATGTATGCAATCCTTCCTGACAAATATGATCTGCTGCCTGGTAATTCGTCTGACGCTCATTCTGTTCCGCGCTCTAATTACCGCTCCTATTCCTGACACCGAGGCAGCCGCTCTGCCACTGCTGGGTACTGCACCTGTCAGCCCGACCATGGCACTGACTAATGCCCTTTCATGCCAGCCTTGTGTTAGCAAATACAGAGGCAGGAGGGGGCCCGGGTGGGGGAGAGGCCGAGGAGATGGGATTTGCATAAGCCTAGCTCCTGGGTCAGTGGCCTTAGGAGATGAGGTGGTTGCCAGGGCAACCAGCTACCACCAAGACACCTGCACATAGTAGGAGTGCAGCATACATGGCGGATGCATCATTCATACCCGCGCTCAGGCTGGGCAGAGGTCCCTGCTCTTCGTCCCTCCTGAGTCACCTTGCAAGAGCAATTGGTTCAGTCTGTGGCCCAACCAAATGTGCGTGTAGGACTTGGTCAGCTGGGGCAAAGCCTCTCTGTGGGTGGAGGGAGACTTCTGGTTTCCTGGCTGCAGCTGAAGCTGGGCGGGTACAGACAGGACCTTGGCTCCTGGGACCTGTCTGTAGCACTGGGTCTGGCAAAGACCCCATGCAGGCCCTAGCTCAGTAGTGTCTGTTGGACCCTGGGCCTGCGGCCTAGAACTGGGACAGTCTGTCTGAGGGATCCCTGCACCCATCACGTGGCCTGGTGGCCTGGCTGGCCATGCAGAAGCCTCGGAAAAAGCCTAGCTTCTGGGGGTGGCCTTTTCCCAAGTTCCAATTCTTGCTCATTAATACAATAAGTGCACCAGTCCAAGTGGATAACATGGTACTGTCGGAGGAGCCCGGATCTCTGCCTGTCCCTAACGATGTGATCCTAACCGGCTCTGACGAGCGCCTGTCTTCTCTGCAGTGGGACAGGGGGGCTTGGCCTGAGTGACGGCGCCCAGGAGGCAGCCGTGCTCCTCTCTGACAGCATCCCTCACGCGCTCCAGCCTTCCTGATGCTCCCGAGCCAGACAGGAAGGCAGAGCTATAGGTCGCCCGTGCAAGGTCCTAGGTTGACCTTCAGCACAGCAAAAAAAAAAAAAAAAAAAAAAAAAAAAAATCCCAGAGAAACCCAAAACTAAAAAAGCCACAGCTAGGTAAGCAGTCCCAAACCAACCAACCAAAACACTTTTTCTTTTTCTGCAAGAAAAGTGTCTGTGGGGCTGACAGCCCATGGCCAAAGCTTCCAAGTGAACCCAGTCAGAGCCTGGTGTCTGGAAGAAGCTCAGACTCTATCTCAGACACCTGAGCTCTAGTCCTGCCTTGGATTCCTAGAGCCCTACAAAAATCACTCCAGCTCCCTGGATTTCAGATTCCTCAAGATCCTGTACACCCTGGAGGCTCCTGGAGAACAGAGTGGCCTGAAGTCTTGAGCACATGTCTTTGTGCATGCTTCCCACTACAGCTGAGGAAGTGGCCTGCCCTCCTGCCCCAGCTGGACGGGGGTATCCTCCTCCTCCTCTGTGGCCAGGAGCAGCCTGGGCATTGCTCCTAAGCTATGGCCTCTGCTGGGTCTAAGGGATCGGACCTACGTGAACAGTGACGGTTTCCTCAGGAAAGAAGATGCCACAGGCACATGCAGCCTGCCACAGGCACCTAGATAAATGGGGACAAGGATGCCCTGGTCTAAGCCATGGGGCCTTGTCCTGTCACCTGGGGATGCATCTGCAAGAACCTAGGGCAGTGCGATCTCCCAGGCCCGCTTTGTCACACTGGGCCAAAGCTTAATGGTCTAAGGGACAGAGCGGGCCTGGGAGATGGCGCTGGTCCTGCGCCCTAATCACCACCCGAGCCTCATGCTCTTCGGTATCAGGCACCTGGACTCGGCAACGCCAGCCCAGCCCAGCCCCTCTGGCCTCCTGGACTACCTTAGCCCCAAGCGCGGTGCCCAGGGCCCTGCCTACCTCGCTTGTGACCCCTGGCTGCTCACCTGTTCTCTCATCCAGACTGTCCCCACCAGCCTCTGTCCACCCCTTCCCACAGCCCAGCTATGACATCAGCACTGCTGGGGACACAGACAGCTAGCTGCTCAGTAGCCAGCTCAGTGTCCACCTGGGGGAGCAGAGCTGAGCTGGGGAGACCACAGGCTTCTCTTGTGTGCCTCCCTGGGGCTGGGGACCTGGGAGAGATGGGAGGACAGAGCCACCAGCCCCTCCTGCCAGTTTCTTCCCTTGAGTCTGTTTGGAACAGATGAGAAAATGCTGGGCTCAGACAGCTCCAGCTGGGTGTGATGGTGCACGCCTGTAATCCTAGCACTCAGGAGGCCGAGGCAGGGGGATCCCTGTGAGTCTGAGGCCAGCCTGGACTCTCTCCATAGAGAGACCCTTTTTTTGAGAATTTCCCTTTGCTAAGTGGCTGCAGTGTCCACGTGGAGAGTGGGCATCCCGTGGCCCGGTCTCAGGCTGCAGGGCCTCTTACCGAGGGAGTGTGCCGCCGTGGTCTCAGAGCTGAAGAAGCGGCCCAGGCCAAGGTCACCAAGCTTCACAATGCCCGTGGCTGTGATGAACACGTTGGCAGGCTTGATGTCTGCAGGGAAGGGAGAGCGGTTGGTGTGGGAGGCCTTTCCGGGGACAGTGCGGCCAACTCCTACGGACATATCAAAGCCCATTCCCACTCCCAAGGCTCCTCCCAGCACCACTGTCCATCTGGAAAGTGGACCTGGCATCACCTATCGCACAGGGCTGCTCTGAGGTCCAGGAAGGCAGGGATTTTTTTTTTTTTAAGGCAGGAATTTTGCTGTTTCCTGTTTAGTATCCAGCACACAGCAGGCTCTCAGTGGGAATTTGGGTAACCAGCAATAAAGCTATCAGTGAGGAGACCCACACTGCACCCCAGTGACCAGAGCAACACCTCCCAGACAGGTGACAGGACAAGTGCAGGGATGCAAGGAGAGACCAGTGATGTGGGCTCCCTAACCTGCGGTGACATTCACTTTTGGCAAATACTCCTTTGCAAGTGTCTCCTCACCTCCTCCGCTCAGCCAACTCCTATGCAGACCTCAAAGCCCATATGAAAGTTCCCTTCTCTGGGCAGAGCTGGCAGAAGGACTGATCATACCTGGGCTACCTGGGCTGAAGCCAGGGTGTGGAGCCACTGAGGGTGGCCCTCTTTCTGAGGGTGGGGCAGTTGCATGCTGGGGTGCGTACCTCGGTGCATGATGCGGCGGGAGTGCATGTGCTCCACGGCACTGCACAGCTGCACGAAGTACTTCCACACGGTCCTCTCTGGGATGAGCCGCTGCTGCTTCTTGAAGTACTGTGGGACAGGCAGGGGAGGCTGAGTGAGCCGGGGCCTGAGGAAGTGCAGCACAGGCTTGGGGAGCCCCAGTCAAGTCCTAGGGGTGCAGGGGCTCTGGCCCAGGCGCAGCCACCATGCTGGGCTCCAGCCAAGGTCCAGCTCTGCTTAGGAAGCCCCAGCCCAGGCAGGAGGAGGAGGAGGAGGAGGAGGAACAGGAGGAGGAGGAGGAGAAAGAGGAGGAAAAGGAAGAGGAAGAGGATGAGGAGGAGGAAGAGGAGGAAAAGGAGGAAGAGGAGGAGGAGGAGGAGGAGGTGACTGAGTTCGGTAGGGCTAAGCAGCTGGAGCCTGGAGCTGGGGTCTGCTCGCTGCTCCAGGAAGTGAATCCTGGCTTTGCAATAGAGACCAGGCCCCGTGAGGCCCCCTGGGCTGGAGCTCAGGGCAGGCCGTCCTGTACCCTGGCTGTGCAGCTGCGGCGAGCCGGGCTGGGCCGGGCAATGCTACTTGGCCCTCGTTACTGTGTCTGTCTGTGCGGGGCTCACGCAGCCCAACGGTGATTGTCTAAATGTCACATTTGTGCAGCAGCACTGCCTGACATTTAGCGGGGTGTCGCAAAGTCTCTGGTGGGTTCCAGGAGGTAACGCAGGGAGCAGCTCAGCTCTGGGTGTCTCCACCCTCCCTCATAAATAACATGGTACCCAGGCTGTCAAGATGCTCTCAGCCCCTGGGGCTGCAGCCACTCTAAGGCCAGCGGGACAGCTGTGCAAGGCCTCGGCTCCCTCAGGATCCAGAGCCAGCTGCATTCTGAGCGCTGCATGCCGTGTCTGTGTGGCAGCAACGCAGACATTGAAGCACAGAGCCCTGCACTGCCTCTCCTGTGGGCACCTATCAGTCCTTGCTCACTGCCAGGGGGCCACCTCCTCCAGGAAATCCTCCCTGCCAACCCCGGCCTCGGACTTGGGCTTGTTCCCAGGTCTCCTTCCTGTGGGAACTGGGGCTTCTGGAGGGCGGCGCCCTCCAGGCCTGGGCATGGGGCTGGGGCTTGCGTGCATGTGCAGTGACAGAAACTGGTGGGGAGGGGGACATGGTGCAGCACATCTGCTCCAGCGGGAGCTCTGCAGAGATTAACATCCCTGCAAGTGCATTCATATGTCAACAGAAATATAAAAGCAGGTGATAACAGCTCAGCCAATGCCACTTTCCGGCGACGCAGTATTCCTAGGGGCCAGATTTTGGAAGAGCAAGTGCCGTACGAATGATCACTCAGTCCCCAGTGCCCGCTGGGAAGACAGAGAACCCGCGTCTGCCCATTTCCAGGCGGGGGCCGTGGCCCTGCTGCCAGCTCACAAGAGCTGCCCCTGGGTCCTGGGGTCCCAGCAGGGTGGACTCGGGAGCGATGGCCCCCAGCAGTAGCCACTGTGTGGAAGTGCAGATCTCGTCCAGGTCTAGGGGGCACTTCGGGGGTGCTGTCCACTGAATAGGCCCAGGCCAGGAACTCAGAGACCAGGGTGTGGTCCAGCTTTGTCCCTATGCCGAGGACAGTCTCAGGTGGATCTCTTCACTTCTGCAGACTCGGGGTCCCCTCCTCTAAGTGATGTGGCCTGTGACGCTTCTCTGGGTCTATGAGACTGAGGTCTGATCGATGGATGGGCTTGGGCAGGCGGGGAGAAGCCTGGTGTGGGCTAAGGGGCGCCCCCCACTGGGCTGACGGGAAGGCGGCAGGATCCTAGCTGTGAGGTACCCGACCAGGCCTGCGCCCGACAGTGGGGCTTGCACGCTGCCCACTTGCCCTCACCCCGGCGCCCCACCTTGATCATCTGTGAGAGGTCACCCGCGTCGGCCAGCTCCAGCACGATGTTCAGCTCGTTGTCCTCGATGAACGAGTCCAGATACTTGATGATGTTCGGGTGATTCAGTTGCTGTGCGGGAGAGAGACGGAGAGCTGGGCCAGTGGCGGACGGACCAGGGTGGGAGGACTGGCGGCAGGTGGACCGGGAGGAGGTGCGGGGCAAGGCGTGCGTGAGGCCAGGAGACCTGGTGCGGCGGGGAAAGCTGCTCGCTGCCTGGAGCCTCGGGATCCTCGTCTGACATAGGCACGGGGCTGCCAGGAGCAGCCGCGATGGGCAGAGGAGCTGGGACCTCGGAAGTGTGTGACGGCACCCACTGGAGCTGAGTGGCGCCCGAAGGACCCTGTCCTACACCACTCACAGCCTGCGCTGGTGTCTAGCTGCACACCACCTGCGTCCCTCCCCGGATTCTAAAATGAGGAACTGGGGGCGGGGAATGTCAGAGCCACGTGACCTCCACTCATTCCTTCCTTCGCTGAGCAGGGCCCAGATGGGCACTGCCTGCAAGCAGGCCACAGGAGCCAGAGGCGGCCTCAGCCATTGGCCCTAACTCGTACCCTGCTGGGTGGCAGCACCCACTCCCTCTCCGAGCCTGAAGGTCCAGCTCTAGCCGAGGCCTTGCGGAGGAGCGGCCTGTGCTCCAGGTGGCCCTGCCCTGTGTTCACAGCCTACCCTGCCCTTCTTTTCCTGCCATTGCGTCTGCTCACGCTGCCATGTGTCACTGTGGCTGGGACGCTTGGATTTGAAGTCCACTCTGGGCTTGAATAAGCCATTCCCGGGCAGGGCCTGTGCCTTTGTCCCCTCCTGTGGTACTGTGTACCCAGCCTATGCCTAGCCCCCCTGGGTGAGGGAGAGGAAGTCACCACTGAGAGAGGATCCCCAACAGTCCCTGCCCCACCCAGCCCAAGTGGGGTTCAAGCAGGCACCCTGACCATCTTCATAAATATTCCTGAGAGCAGCAGTGAGCAGAACAGGACTGCCCAGACAGTAGGTATCAAGCTGGCGGGGCTGGGGACTGCCATGGTTTGTGTCTCTATATCCCCCCAGGGCAGTGGTTCTCAACCTGTGGGTCGTGACCCCGGTGGGGGTCAAATGACCAAAACACAGGGGTCGCCTGAAGTCATTCCGAATCATAACTGTAGCAAATTAGTTTTGAAGTAGCCACCAAAATTATTTTTTGGTTTGGGATCATCACAACAAGAGGAACTGTATTGCGGGGTCATGGCATTAGAAAGGTTGAGAACCGCTGCCCCAGGGCCTCATGCAGTCATGGGGCAGGCTTCTAGAGTTTCTGATGGACCCATGGTCCAATGCTGGGACTAGGGGTGTGAGTGCTATAGCCACCTGGGCGGGGGAGCCTGCTATGCTATAAGGGAGGGAAAGAGGCTTGCTTTCAGGGGCTACCTTTTTTGCTCTTGCTGCTTTTATTGCCTTTTGGCACCATCAACCGCTGCCCTCTGCCCCCTGCCATGTGTCATCGCAGCTTAGAGCCAGCCAAGTAGGGACTGAGATCTCCACAAACTGTGAGCTAAATAAACCTTTCCTTCCTTAACTTGGGGCGTCAGCTCTTTTATCCAGCAATGAGGGAGCCGTCCCTAATACAGGGACAGCCTGTGCCAAGGCCCTGTGGTAGGAGGGGCTCAGGACATTGCAGTGGCCACACAGAGGCCAGGGTGGCTGGTGGATGACTGGGAGAGCCAAAGAGAGGGCATGAGGCCTTCAAGGTCCCTCCTCAGGGCACCGGGAGCTCTAAACCCTGAAGGAGTCAGCTTCTGTCCTGCCACTAGATTTTTGCCTTTTTGGTGTGATCTGAGGAACACGTTATGTCCACACACACGGTGTCACTGCTGTTTCTTTCTATCTCGCCTTTTCACATTTGGATGGTGGTGTTATAAGTGGAAATTATTCCTTAATTATTGATTAATCTAATGAATCACCTTTTCCTTTTATGGCTAAGTGACACTCTTAGTGTCCTGCATAAGGCCCCAGTGAGGCTTCTTAGGTGTTGACAACTTCTCCCCCCCCCCTTTTTTTTTTTTGTCTTTTTGAGACAGGGTCTCGCTAGGCAGTTCAGGCTGGCCTTGGGCTCACTTTTGTAGCCCAGGCTGGTCTCCAACTCACACTGATCCTCCTGCCTCAGCCTCCCAAGTGCTGGGATTATGGGCGTGCGCCACCATGCCTGGCAATTTCTCCCATTTTCTTTCTTTCTTTTTTTCTTTTTAGTAGGGTCTGGCTATGCGGTCTAGCCTGGCCTTGAACTCACTACACAGCCTGGGCTGGCCTCTGGGAATATAGGTGTGCACCGTCACACCACGTGTGGGCCCCAGCTTTCTGCTCTGTACACCATAGCTTAAGCTTGTACACCTACCCTGTGACCTAGTTCAAGTGAAGTTTTGTGAGTAATGTGAGGCAGTGTTTGAGGCTCACCCAGCTCCCCTGGGGATGTTGGGGATTCCCAGCATCCTGAGCACAAAGTCTTTCTTTTGTCTGCTGAACTGGCTCTGGCTTTGTTTGGAGAAGGTTGCGGGAGGCTGGTGGGAGCACTAGGTACCCCACCAGTGGCCTTCAGCCTATCTTCACCATACCTGGGCCCAGAGGTGCCCACTCAGTGCTGCTCAGCAACCACGCTTACAGGTGCCACTGCCACATCGTCCACAGCCCCAACCGTGCCCCTAACCCTGACCCAACCTTCACCACCTGTGACGCCTACCTTCAGAAGGCCGATCTCCTTGACACAGTCCTGCCTGGCCTTGGCGTCCATCATCTCAAAGATCTTGGGCAGAGCAAGAGACAGTATGGTTAAAAGCAGGTGCCACGGGTCCTGGCTCTGCCCTCCTCATGGCCAGAACAAAAGTTCCCATTTCTGGAGCACTCATGGGGACCCTGATGCCACGCTAACGGCGTCACTCAGAACCCCGTGACCACTCCGTGGTGCAGGGGTGACTGTGCCCAACTCACAGAGGAGGGCACTGAGCCCAGAAGATCTGGGGACTCACTGAGGTCACCAGTCTGGCTTCACCGTGCCATAGCACAGGCTCCGTAAGATTGGGTGCAGCACCCAGCTCTGGATTCTCCTAGAACCCAACTTGTGGCTGCAGAAAGACAACCCTTGCAGCCCCACTGGGGCCCCAGAGAAGCAATACAGAGCCCAGCAGCCCCTGGGAGGTCCAGCACAGAGAATAGGCCTTGGACAGCACCTTGAAGCACAAATGGGAGGCACAGACCTATGGGGACAATGAGTGGCTTGCCCCACCCCCTCCTGTGACCAGCCTGTTCACCCGTGCTCTGTGAGGCACAGGAGCAGATCCAGGGGTCCAGGGAGCTGTGAGAGGACTTGATGGTCTTCCTGGCCTGACTCCCACTTAGCAGGGATGTGGAGGGTAGGCATGCTGGAGCCTGAGACCATGTGACGACACCATCTGAATCTCACTCTGAGGTCTGGGGAAGCATTAATCAACATTGTCCTCATCCCCACCTAGGGGCTATTGGGAAGCTTCCATGACCCAGAAAATAACAGGTGTTCAACATGCATTTATTCTTTGGTTTTGCTTTGTTTTTTGAGACAAGGTCTCTCTGTAGTGCAGGCTGGCCTCAAATTCACGGCTGCTCTCCTGTCTCAGGAGGGCTGGAATTACTCACATGTATCACCATGCCTTTCTTTCTTTCTTTCTTTCTTTCTTTCTTTCTTTCTTTCTTTCTTTCTTTCTTTTCTTTCTTTCTTTCTTTCTTTCTTTCTTTCTTTCTTTCTTTCTTTCTTTCTTTCTTTCTTTCTTTCTTTCCATCTGTCTGTCTGTCTCTCCTCCCCCCTTTCTTTCTGGTTCACAATGAGCTTCCCTAAATTTCCAACTCCTTCAAGGCAGCCGGGACCCATGGGTTTGTGGGCTTACCTGCACCTTCTTCAGAGCCACTGTCTTCCGGTCCAGCAGGCAGGTGGCCTTGTAGACCTCACTGAACTGCCCTCGGCCTATCTTCTTCTCGATCTGGAAGTCGGCCAGTGAGCAGCGGAAAGATAGGGTATTTGGGTGCCTCTGTGGGGGACAAGGGCACCAGTGACCACTAGGATAGATCCAGCAGGGCCTGGGACCGGGCAGCTGGGACCTCAAGGACCCAGTACCCTTCAAATGTACCCTCTTATCTCCTGGGCACCTGGCATCAGAGCCTCCTTGGGGTTTTCCCCACCTCCTGTCACACGCTGCACACTGGGCCACGCTGCGTGGGAGAAGCAGGGAGGCTGCTTAGCTCCTGCTGGCCTGGCCCATCAGCACCCTCTGGATCATCTGAGGACTTCTCCCAGGCTTTGCAGAGACTGCAGGGCCAGCAGGTTCTCCACAGGGCATAAGCAAAGCTCTATTGGAAAGGCCTGGGAGGGAGCGGAGGAGAGGGCTGCAGCAGCACCTCTGTCTGCCCCATGCTGCGGGCCGCGTGCAGTGTTCCTGCCTCAGCCTCCCGGAGTGCTAGAATTACATGCGCCACTACACTCACAGAAGCAGCTAAATTTTTTAAGTGAACAGGTAGCTTTCAAATCTGGGTGCAAACTATCCAAAAGGATGGAAGACTCGGGTCTCGGGGTGTGTTCAGGAGCACTTGTACACCTGTAACACGGATCAAGGAGCCCCAAGAGAGCCGAGCCTCCTGCCTCAGTCCCTCAAGGGCTGGGGTTGCAGGTGTGCACCCCCACTCCCAGCTACGTGAGCACCTGCTTCCCACGCAATTCCCCTCCACATGCATGAACACTTGCCCAGGGAGCACGCGCTGCCGAGCCGGCCCGGCCCCACCTTGCAGGCTCCTCTGAGCAGCCCCGTTGCAATCCCCACTTCAGGAAATGGAGGCTTGAAGGAGACACAGCAGCCTGCTCCAGATCCCTCAGCACGTGACTAAGGCTTGGTGCCCAAGCCTTCGCACAATGGGGCCCCCAAACAAAGGTCCTCCAGCCCCCCAAAGCCAGCCACTCTGCTCCTCGAGCCCCTCCCCATACCTCACCATGGGATTCTGCAGAGGGCCCCTTTCTAGGTCCCCTGTGCCCCATCAGTGCTCCAGGTGTGCTCGTTGAATGACACAGTGAGAGGTGCTCCAACAGCCTGGCATCCAGTAAGGCTCTGGGCCCAGGCCTTGTCACCTCCAGGGCTACACCTGAAGCCACCCACTCAGGAAAAGCCAAGGTGGCTTCTCAAAGGGAGAACTAGACTCATTAAAAAATGCAAGATGCTATGCCTGAGATGTCAAGTGACTTAAATCTCCTAAAGCATGGAACACAGGTCTTGAGTGCAGATTTATTATTTCCTTATTTACAAATAAGGAAAGCAAGGCACGTAACATAGCTGCCCAGTGCCATAGCAAGACTTGAATTGTCTGAACTAGAGCCGGCTGCATGATGAGGGATGGGGTCGCTTCTCTTCTGGGCCCTAGTGCCCCCCATACATACCCTACAGTAAAGGTGTTGAGGGACGTGATCTCTAAGGGACCTTGCTCTGGGACACCAGGCTTCTCCCAGCGAGGACAGAGAGGCTGCCAGAGTCGTTCTCAGTGATCGCTCTGCCCAGCTGCCAGTTCTGCAGCTCTGGGTGCTGCTGGGAGATACTTGGTAGGGCTGGATTGTGGCCGAGCATCTGCATATGGATGACCGGGATTTGCATTTCCTGTCACAACCCATTCCGCTTAATTAGAGGCAGGGAGCTGAGCTAGCTCTAGCAGCTCAGTAGCTGCAATGTGTCCTCCTGTCCTCGGGGCACAGTCCAGCCGCTCCACAGGCCACCACTGCCCACAGAGGCTTGGGGTGGCCCTCCCGTCCCGCAGGCCTCTACCTGAACCCTGGTCTAACTGAAAGGGGGAAAGGCCACACTGCCTCTCAGCCCTCGAGGCCAGGCCTCCCTGCTGGATCTCCCTGCAATTACCACCCTTGCCCCTGCGGTCGAGTGACCCAGGCTGGGCACCCATTCAGGGGACAAGAGTGGCTGCAGTATTCCTCTGAGGACTTTAGGAGGTGATGCAAGTGATGAGTCTTGGGGTGCTCAACTGCTGGGGGAGTGGGGTTGATCCAGAAAAGCTCCCACCACAATGACACAGTGACCCCAAAGGGCCACTGTTAACCAATGTGATGGTCTTTCACAAATGGTCACCTCTTGCTTACTGTCCCCTGCTCTGTTGAGACCTCAAGCTGGTTCCTGGGCTACAAGTGCAACCTCAGGGCATAGCTGGCAGAGGGACAACACCAACGTGTTCTGCCAGCTAAGATCCTGGCTCCCAGGTGGGAGGTGTGGGTTCAGATCTGAGTCTGCCACTTCCAGGTTATGGGCAAGTTGTTTTCTCTCTGAAGGGAGTAAATAAACTAATAAAGAAATCACCCTGGGCCTGGCACAGAGGAAAGGTGGTAGGTGAATTATTATTGCTGGTGCTAGAGCTGCTCATGTCGACTGAAGAATGAAGCCACTGACTGCAGCTACTTCTGAGGGGCTGGTGCGGGGCTAACAAAGGGCCGGCCTTGCCCAGGGGCTAAGTATGGGGGCTCTGGGTTAGGGTTATAATCACTGCCACTAGGGTGACTATGGAGCACATACCTGTGATCCCAGAGCTCTGGGAGGGTGAGGCCAGAGGAGCGCAAGTCTAAGCCCAGCTGGACAACTTAGCTGTCACAATAGTGACACATGGTCTCAAAAAATAAAACAGGGGCTGGGGGTGCAGCTCAATGTGAAGGCCTTGGTCCAGAACTGCAAAGAGCCACAGACAGGCCAGGCATGGTGGTGTATGATTGCAATCCTAGCACTTGGGAGGCTGAGGCAGGAGGATCACTGCAAGTTCAAAAACAGTCTGGGCTACAAAGTGAGCTCAAGGCCAGCCTGAACTGCATAGTGAGACTGTCTCAAAAAGATAACAACAACAATAAGAACCATAGAGGCTCTGCTGACCTGGGCTTGGCGGGGACCTCAGAGACTTGCAGGTGGCTTGCAGCAGCCTGGGCCTCTTTCAGGGTGGTGCTACCAGCTGCTGTTAGGACTGAATCATGTGGCCTCTATGATCCTGGTGCTCCTGCCTGGGGCATTGAGTCCCTCAGTTCTCCCTAAGTGAGTGGAGCAGAGCCTCCGAGCCCGGAGCAGGAGACAGGATCGGCAGCACCACAGCTTCCGTCTCACTTTGCTGTCTGTCACTGAGGGCCCCAGGAGGAGGTGGAGCTGTGGGAGGACACCCAGATCTGAGAGAGGACAATAGAGGCATCTGAGGGACAATGAACTGAACAGCAGCAGAGACCTGGAGAACAGACACCAAGGACAGCTGAGGTCCTGCGTCACCTCTGTCCCAGCTCTCACCTTCCCTCAAGATGCTGTGAGATTTCCTAGGCTGAGGGGCCACAAACTGGAGGCTTGGGTGGGGGTGAGGCTGGACCACCATAGAATGCCCCCGCCTGGACAGCTCAGAGAAGCCCAGCCCTGTCTCCAAGTCAGATCACATCAGACCACTAACACCCTCCACCTTTGCTAATTTGAGTTTAAAATGTTTGAACCACAAGAAGCCTCAGCCATTGACAAATCCTTTTTGAAAAAAAAAAAAAAAAAAGGAGCATAAAATTACATGTTAAAAGAATAAAAATGCATTCGCCCAATTAATTTTCTGAAATCTCATTAAAAAATTTAGCCTGACTAAGTCAGACTTCTGACCTGAATTTTAATCATCTTTACACTGGATGGGTCTTTTTTTCCCTGATATTTGCAATGCATCATTAATTTTAAGGCAACCGTTTCTATGATTTTAAAAAGCACATTTCATTGGAATGACATTTCCTGTAAACGAATTTCACCTTTAAAGACATCTGACACTGCGTATCGGGAACTCTTAATGGATTTGGGTGTGTGGATATACAGAGATGCGCTTTAAGTCCACCCTGCACAAAGGAAGGGCAGGATTTACAGCAAGTCCAAGTTGTCAGATGCACCCAGAGGGCAGATCTGCTTGGCTCCACGCAAGCTGACTAATTTCAAACCAGGTTCCAATCTTCCCTCTCCAAGAACTAGCGACACAGAGACCTGGGTGGAATCCTGACTCTGTCCCTCAGTAGAAAATGGTAGGTAACTTATTTTAGCGTCCTGCCCTGCAAGATGAAGTCCAGGATGAGACCACTTCTCTGAGATGGGAGGAGACCAGAATATGTGCTGGCATTGGGCCTGCAAATTGACCCCACATCACAACTTGGAATCTATGGTCCCTCTGTGGGCCCTAAAGGTAGGGAGCCATTACCCATTCAGCAAAGAAGATGCCCATGACAAACTGAAACTCACCTCAACTGTAGGGGCCCCTCAGCATAATTCCCTTTGTCAAATGAAATCTACAACAAGCTCCCCATTCACTGGGACTCCATTTCTAATGATACAGTGTGGATTGAGCTCTTTCGCAGAGACAGCTCCTCATTCCAGCGCCTCCTCCTAGCTGAGGGGCTTGAATACCTTATCTAATGTGGCCGGCCCTGCAGCTTCAGCTCAGGTATATGGCTGCTTTCTCTCCTTCTTTGGAATATTCTCTTCTCCTTGTCCTGTCCCAGGCTCCTGATCATCCACCACGCAGAACCAACCATCTTTGCTGAGTGGCCTAAATCACCAAGGTGACAGGACTGAGAGACTCCTGGAAAGGGACAGGATCACAGGGCTCTATACTCATCCACTCATGCTCACAGCTGGGTGTGTTGTTAGGAGGGGGCCTGTGAAGAAGAATGCACCTGGGGAGGGTGCGATGCTTCCCCTGTGTCTGAGGCTCTGTCATGGCCTCCTGTCATGACCTTTCCACCTTGGACCTTGCCAACCATGGACTTAACCCCCTGAAACCATGAACCAGCATTAAACCTCCTCCCTTGGTTGTGGGTATCAGGTACTGTGTCCTAGCCCTGGGCAATGTAACCAAATACACCTCCCCATTCTCTGGGTTCCTCAGCACCCTCTCATGAGGCTGCTACCTCAAAACCCCTCTTGGGGCCTGGCAGGATGGCTCAGTGGTCTAAAGCACCTGCTTAGGAAAGCTTAGGTGGCTTCAGGGACCGCGGTTCGATCCCTGGCACTATATGCTGTGCCAGCCCTGCCCTCAGGGCAGGCTAAGCTGGCCATAAAAATGAATAAACAAACAAACAAAAGTTCTGAAACAAGAAAAAAAAAATTCTAAAAAAAAAAAAAAAAACAACCCACGTCTTTATCTATTTATACATAGGCCCGCCAGTACAGTAAGCCCCTGACTACAGGTACTAGGCACCAGGCAAAGCCCCTAGGAAAAAGGACACAAACATTCGCTGAATTTGGACCACTAATTTGGCCGCTAATATTTGGTCATTAAACCTTTTGCAAGCACTAGTATTTTGAGGAGGAAGAATTTCACAGAATTTGGGTTCTGCAATGCACACAGCTGCCCCTAGTCCTCTCTTCAAACAGAATGGTGCATGGCCAGTCCTGAGCAGGTTTCCAAAGACTTTCCAGATGGAAGACACATTAGCCAGGGCTTCCCAGGCGAGAACACCTTTCCCCTTCTTGGAAATTCATGTGCATCCCGTGTGCCGCCAAGTCTTGTAATTCATTCCTGATGAGACTGCGCCATGCAAACTGCTCAAATCATGAAGCCTGGGCATTGTAAACCCCTTTCTCAATTCCAGGAATGCATTCATTAGAAACCCCAATAAAAGTAGTACATCTCGTTCTGCTAAGGGTGCATGGATTTCACATATGACTGCCAAATTCAGCAAATCTATCTTCATGTGTTAATGCTCTCAAGCTAGATGCCTTCCTGCAATGGACAACCACCCGGCCTTGGGCCTGGAAGGTTAACAAAGACCACAGCTGGAGTATTTGCAGTTTAGGATCTTCCTGTTATTTATTTATTTATTTATTTTAGTATGGGGTCTACAGGGTCTCACTATGTAGACCAGATTCGTAGTGATCCTCCTGTTTTCAGCCTCCCAAGTGCTGGGATTACAGGCAGGCACCACCATGCCCAGTCTCAATCACTATCTCAGTGCAGCCTGGGGGCGGGGCCAGCATGGCATGCCAGGGATGAACCCTGGCCTCTGTGCTCTGCCTAAGTAGGCACCTTAGTCTGCTGAGCTGTCTGGACAGCCCTGATCTTTCTGTATTGAGATGATTACCCAGCTTTGAGATCTTTGGCTGTGAACACTACAATTTTTTGTTGGATATAAAAGTAAGATCGATGACATGTTGTTTTCCCAACACTGTGCCATTCAGCTCCATACTCGTTGTTCAGAGTTCACCATCTCACTTAGTCTTCACAGCTGTCTCATAAGAGAGGTATAAGTATCACCCCTTCTTACAGATGAGAAAACTGAGGCTCAGGGAGAGCATTTATCTCACAGCACCTGACTGGTGAGGGGACGGAGTTGACAAGGGAGCCCAGCCTGACCCACATCAAAGCAACTGAAGGTGATTTTATCCGGTAAGAGGCAATATTTGGCTGGGACATCTCCCCAGATGGGGTTTAAGGAGGGAAGGCTTCAGGAGAGGAGAAGAAGGAGAAGAAGGCCCTGACTGTCCCCGTCTGACCTACCCCAGAATGGGCACAGCACACACATGGCCCAGGGCCCAATGCTATACACCTAGCCAGTCAGATTCTGGTGGGTTCGCGGCCATCTATGCCTGACAGTGCTGTCCAGAGCAGCCCAACATTGAGGGATCGGATCAAATTACACTTAACAGTGTCATTTTCCACTCTGCTATGTGTGCAGGCTGCCAGGGAGACGGCCACCATTACCACCCGACCACGGCCTCCCTGCCTTGTGGCTCAATAATTATGGGGCTGTCTCCTCTGCCAGATGAGGCCGTAATTAACCCTAATTACTTGAAATGCAACTGGCTGATTCTGGGAGATTAATCAAGGGGGATTTAATTGTTAGTGAATGGTTTAGATGACAAATCACTACATTCCCCAGGCAGGCGTGGCCTCCTGCTATCTGCACCTGAAGGGCTTGATGGACTCCTTCTCCTCTAGGACGTGTCCCCACATTCTCCCTAGGAAGTAAGCCCCGCAACCCCCCAGGAGCAGGCAAGGAGAGTTAAAGAGCATAGATGGGTTCTCTGCAAGCTTATGTGCACACACACTGAAGCACACATTTTCCTGGGCTCGTGTGTCACCCACAGAGCATGGCTCCATAAGAGTACGACACAGAAGAAGGGATTCTAATCCACCTGTCTCCTTACCCAGGTACTTTGTGCAGTGTATAACCTGTACAACCATCCACAGCAACCCTGAAGTCCTCTAGTGAGAACTAGGAAGTCAGAGGCTTCCTGCTAAGTCTTCTGTTTCAGGAACATGGCTCCCTCTGCATTTCACCCTAGCTTAGGTCTTGGAACCCAACGTCAATCCTAGGCAAGAACTTCATCATTCCAGGCTGCCACTGGACCCCAAGGACCTGGCCCCAGCCAAGATGCCCCACCTGCCCTGTCAGCTTTTCCCTTAAGAAAACCTCTCTGGCTGCTATTTGAATCAGGTGCCTTGCTAGAGCTCCAGGGACCCCCAAGTTTCCTCAGTTGGTTTCTGATCTTTTCCACAAAGCTGCATCCAGGAGAAAGGAAGCAGACCTGGAGTGAGGTGCCCTGCAGAGTGACCCGGGCCATGCAGCGTTCACACACACACTGGTGGTCGGGATGGGAAGTCTGCCAGGCAGCAGTACCGGCCTGAGGTTTGGAGCAGGGCTGGCAGGTCACAGTACCACAAAGCTCCCCTGGAGGCTGTCTGTAGCTCTAGGGCCCATGGAGAAGTCAAGGGAGGTATAAGGAGACCCTGGGGTCCAGAAGCTGTTGTTCTAGATGACGCCCAGAGAGCGGGACATAGTTACAAGAAAATAGGAGGTGTGAAAAGGAAAGTTCTACCTATTTCTTGCAACCCACATTGAGCCAGGGACCCTATCCCCTCTATAGAAGTTTGCTCCATCATGTGGACGCTGCTTGGGGGTTCACCGGGCTGGATCCCTGTGGAGTTTGGCACAGAGCAGTTTCTCCGAGTTGGCTGAACTGAATGAGGGGCTGAAGCATTCAAGAGGTCCTGTCTGCGGTGCTCAGGGGCTTCTTCCAGTGCCTGGCAGCATGACAGAAAGGGGACGTCACGTTGTCCCTTGGAGGCTCTGTGGTATACCATGGACAACAAAAGGCTTACCTGTGAGTCAGGGGGGTGTGCAGGCCCTGGGGTGTGGCAGAGGTTGTTTGGACTCCCTCCGTGGGCCATGTGGCTGGGTTGTCCTGCCATCCTGCATGCCAACCTCACGAGGACTCGGGCTGCAACAGAAAACAAGCCCAGTCACTTTCTCAACACCCCATGTGACACCCTCTTCCAAGCTGCAGCCCTGTGGAGCCAAAAGTCCCAGGAAGAGGGTGCTCCTAGTCACCTAACGTCTGAGGGGTGCACATGGGAGCCAGGCCTCCGCCAGGGGTCGACATGACCCCCCACCCCAAGTAGCCTGGTGAGGTCAGAGATGCAGCCTGGTGCAGCCTCTTACCCCTCCTTCTTGGGGCTCCTGGAACTCTGCCCTAAGGAATCTCTACCCATGGGGACTTTGGCTCAAGGTCGGGGGCTTTGGCTTCTGGAAAACCCAACCTAGGAGATCATCTGTGTTAGGATGTTTTCTCTTCCTTTAACAAGATAACAAGATACTTGAGGCAGAAGGTATCTTCCTTCCTTCCTTCCTTCCTTCCTTCCTTCCTTCCTTCCTTCCTTCTTGAGCTTGAATCCAAGCCTTTTGCACTGAGCTACAACCCTAGCTCCGGGCCGGCGGGATGGCTCAGTGGTCTAACGCGCCTGCTTAGGAAAGCTTGGGTGGCTTCAGGGACCGTGGTTTGGTCCCCGGTACCACATGCTGCACCAGCCCTGCCCTCGGGGTGGGCTGAGTCAGCCATAAAAATGAGTGAATAAACAAATAAAGGTTCTGAAACAAGAAAAAAAAAAATTAAAACAAACAAACAAACAAAAAACCTAGCTCCACTTTTTAAAAATTTTAGACCAGAACTTGCTAAGTTGCTCAGGCTGGGCCTGAACTTATGATCCATCTGCCTCAGTCTCCTAGAGCACTGGGACTCCATGCATGCACCATTATGCCAGGCAGGCTCTCTAAAGAACACGAGTTGATTCAGCTTATAGTTCTGGAGGTTCGAGGGCTGGGTGCTAGGTGGGCTCAGCTCCTGTGGGGACCTGTGGTGCAGGACAGTCCAATGGCACATGTGAAAGGGAAATCACACGACTAGACAGGAGACCAGATAGGGTGTGAGAGCTGGGCTTTTACAGTAACCCAACCCCTTGAGAACTAACCCAGCCCCTTAGAAGTACCTTAATCCTGTCAAAGTCCCCAATGACATCCCCAGTGATTAAGGACCTTTCACCTGGCTCCATTCTTCAAGCTCCACCACCCCTCACATTGCCACTCAATCACAGTCCCACCCAGGAGCTTTGGGGACCCAAACCATAGCATGCCAATACATGTACCCCAGAGACAGGGCTATTGCCTGGTTATCTGCACCCAAGACAGCCCACCACCCAGTCCAGTGGGTTGCAGGGCTTCTGTGTGCCTGGCCAGAGACCAGCTTTCCCACTGCACTTTATCCCTGGTGGCTCTGAGTTCCCCTGTGTGTTAAAGGATGTCCACCAAACTGTTCCCGAGAGACCCACTGAGTATGACCTTCAGGCTCCCTGGGCCCTGTAACTTGCACCCAGTGGCATTCTTCCTCTGCCCCTGGGAAGTCCCCTCCCACACCCCCAACACCACTTGGAGTAAAACAGTTTTCTGTCACACAACATAGAGGGCAGGAGGGGAGGCTGCCAGGGGACAGCACTGATGGCAGAAGCACCGGACTCAGGGATGCAGGGGGCCCTCGTTGGTCGTCTGTAGCGCAGGGATCGCCTCCTGCCAAGCACGGCCAGGTGGTCTCCTGCCTGTGATGCTAACCAAGGCAGACAAGCCTTTGGCACGCTTATCCTGCTGGGCACAGACGTATTGGCACATGCCTGGCCTCTGTGCATGCAGAGCAGCTTTGGATTGGCATCGTGTGGTGGGCACCGTGGGGTGTGCCTGCCCTTCGTGGCCTCACATGTCCCCACAGCCCTGCCTCTGCCACCTGCAAGCCCGTCTCCCGCAGGGCTCCTAAGCAGATGGGCCCAGGCACCCTCGGCATTTCCCTGCCATCTGGCTGGGCCACCGCGGAGTGCTGCACGCCCCCAGGGTGACACTGGAAGGAGCAGGGGGTACAGAAAGCCCCAGGATAAACAGATAAACACCGAGCATAGAGCACTGTCCTGAGGTGCTGCTGTGACTCTGGGGGCGAAGTGTGTGACAACAAACTGGGAGCAGAATGTAAAATGCGCATGAATTTCAAGATGAAACCGGAGACTCCTGGGGGCTCAGCAGCTGCTGCAGGCTGTACCCCCAGAACCCTCGGGGTGGCATGTTCACCGTCCTCTGCCCTTAGGGAGGCCTCTGGGGCAAGGATGCAGAGCTGTCTTGGGAAGAAGGTTCTGTCTCTATCTCAGAAGGCTCCAGGATCGCCACGATACACATGTGATCACTCGCCCTCCCCAGGCCCCCTGCCCTGGGCTTCCCACGGGCAGGCAGGGAGCAGACAGCACACCCTGCATTCCATTTCCCTCATCTGTTCTCCTTCAGGCTGAGTGGGCCTGGGTTTGACTCTGCCCAGTCACTGCCAGCTGGGACTTTGGCAGGAGAAGCCTGGCAGGTGTTTGCAGCAGTGACAGTGCACTCTGAGGAGCTTAACACGGCCACTGCCAGGGACCAGCCATCCCAGAAACAGGAATGATGATGACAGCGATAGCAAAGAAGTGCTGAGCCCTTATCATGGAGGCCCTCCTCGAGGCACTTCACCCCAAGAGCCTTGACACCCCAAGAGACAAGGTCTGTTACTACTGGCCTGTTGGATTGCTGAGGAAATGGAGGCACAAGGAGGTTAAAAGTTTCCCCAGGGGACATGGATCATAGTTTGTAGGGCCAGGACCGGAACCTTCTGTGAGGAAGCGCTGGATATGAATCCTTGGCTGTGAATATGGGGCTGAGGGCACCTGAGCTGCACTCCAGCCCCAGGACTTGAACTTACGCCTCACCTGGAGCCACCACACTGCGCTCCCTGCATCAGTCCTCGCCTTCCTGTTCAGCTGGCTCCCCAGGAATGAGCCCTCACTGTGTTCAGAAAGGGGGTCACACTAATGCCAAGACAGGGGCCTGCAAGGAGCCCACAGAGATCGTGCCTTCTGCGTCACACAACCTCTGCCGTCAAGCTCTCAGCTCCAGGAAGTTACTGTGCAGAACGGAGCTGCAGCTGCTGTACTATGCTGGGGGTGACAGGGAGGAAGGGCTTTGACCACGACAGTTCCAGGGGAAGGAGTGAGCAAAGAAAGGCAGGATGTCTGGTGCCTTTAGGTAGCCTATGTCCTTGTTCATCTACCGGGCTGTTTGCAAACCCATTTTGCAGGCAGGGAAGCTGAGGATCAAAAAGGGGAGCTAGGAAGCTGCAGAGGAATTCAGACCCAGACCTTGCTGACTCCAAGGACTTTCCTCATTTCAGGTGCCCCGCTGCCTCCTGGACTCTCAGGGGTATTGGATCATAGGGCATTCACATGTTGCTTGTTCCACCCCAGTGGAGATCCAAGTCCTTTATACCAGATATTGCTATCAGAAGATCCTTCTTAGGGGGTTCAAATGTGGGAAGACCACCACAAAGGGCCCTTGGAGAGACAAGGCTTGGGGAGCAGAGTGAAGACCCACAGCACATGAGTGCAGGCACCTCTGGGTAACACAGGGAGCTTGTTCCCAGATTCTGGGGCTCCTGCCAAACTGCAGAACAATGAGGCAGTGGCTGCCAAATCCGAATCAGGGGCCAAAAATCCCTGGAATGCAAGACCCAGAGCCACAGGCCACACTGAATACCACCTCAAAGAGGGCCTTTCTTCAGCAGGGAACCAGGGCCCTGCACTCCCAAGGTGCTGTGGATGCACAGTGCGGCTCGCAGCCCAGGTTTCAGGCTTTGGTGTGAATGGCAGAAAGAGGCTGCTATTGCTGTGGAGCCCAGCACTTGATGAGGAGCATCCAGGGACTTAAAAGATCAGCTCAGGAGCCAGACTGCCTGGGTTCAAAGGCTGGTCTAGCTCCACCTAAGCACACAGAGCCTGTTTTCTTATCTAGAAAATGGGTCTCCTTGTAGGACCAACCTTAAAATAGCAAGAGTAGAACCTGGAGGCACTGGTACCTGCTGCACTGTTTACACTAACCCTGACTGAGCAGTGAGGAAGTGACCATCTCCAGCTGACAGTCATGGAAACTGAGGCTCATAACAGGGGAGGGACTTGCCCTGGGCCACATTTGGGCAGTGCCAAGGAAGGGCTGGTGGGCTCCAGATCCCTCTCTATGGGCTACTCTGAGTACTGTCATGGCCACGCTGCAAATACACCTTACTAGGGAGCCATGGGAGCTCCATGCCACTCCACGGAAGGATTGGGCTGCTGCAGCGGCCTGAGCTTAGAGGTTCCCCGTACCTTTCCCATCAAGACTGCCACCTGGCCCCAGCCTCCCAATTTCTAGTGGCCTCATCTAAGCGGATGCTCTGCCTCTGTGCCTCCCACCAAACAGAACCCCTCATGGAGGCTGGTGGCTCCTCAGGCCCTCCCTGTGAAAGAGGATATGAGACACAGCAGGGCTCACCACGGACCTGCCCGGGGCAGAGAGAAGGCCTATGTGTATAAAGGTGTGTGACACAGGTCCCCACGGCGGTGCCAGTGTGTGTCCTGCCTGTTGTCTTCTCCACTCATGTGCATGCATATGGCCAGCCAGGGCTCCTGACATCCATAGGCTGTGAGCCCAATACATCACGCCACCCCTCAAGGTGGGGTGGAAGTGGCCACGGCTGGATGCTGTAGCCTGTGTGGTTTCTCTGAGACAGGCCCTCGCTTAGCCCCAGCTTGTCTCTTCAGTACCCTGGCTTCTCCCCCTCCCGTAAATCACCCACTAAGTGCTAGCACCAACCACCAAGCTGGAGATCCACAGCCCAGCAAGGGGAAGCCACGGCTCTCAGAGCCTTGCCACTGGCCCAGTGTCAGCATCAGCCAAGCAGTGATTTCATATCTCCTAGGAAACCTGGATCTCTTGATGAATGAGGTTCTCCAAGAACTGTGACTTGCTCCGGCCCACATGGGAGGCAGCTTTCATTGACCTGTTTCTCAAGCTTGAGAAAGAACTCAAAGGAGAAACTCAAAGTTCAGACAATGTACAGGATGGGCTTGAGGTCACACAGCAGATGACCGGCAGAGCTGGTGCTTGAAGCCAAGTCTGTCTTGGTCCATCCATAATATCATGGAAGAGTTTGCGAATGAATGAATGGGATGGAAAGATGCGTATAAGTAGATCGATGGATGGGTGGATGGATGGACCGATGGGTAGATAGACAGACGGGTGGGTGGGCAGGCAGATGGGTAGATAGGTGGATAGATGGATGGCTGGGTGGGCTCTGCCCAGAGAGGTGGTTCAGGCTGACGTGCCTTTCCCCAGCTACAGTGCTCCTCATCTGATCTTGGGATAACCAAACGTTACTCATTCGCCACTTGATAAGAAGCAGTCAGCTATGAGGCTGGAGTTGTGGGGCCCCTCAAGCTGAGGGGATGAGCAACAGATAGCTTCTGATTTCCAGAATGGTCCCATACCTGTCCCCTCCAATGCCCCAGGGGGACACACACTGCATAGTCTGTAGTGCCACAATGCACAGAAACCTGGTTTCTATAAGGGGCAGCCCTGACCAGAAGCCAGACCCTGGATGGAGAATGCAGTGGTTCCCAACTGTCCCCTTTACCCAGAGCAGCTGGGACACTAGAGGGGGTGGTGAGTGCAGACCCTGGAGCTGGCTGGCCTGGTGTCCGCTGGACTCCCTGGCCACACTCCTCCACTTATCCTCCCAGTCCGACTCTCATCGTCCACTGCCCACACCGCCTTCCTCTCCAGACCTCAGATACCAACATGGCAAGCTCATCCTGCCTGAATTGGAGCTCTGCCCACCCTCGCCTGGGTCCCCATCTCAGTGATGGGGTCATCTCTGTCATCTGAAGGACCTGGCAGGACACCAGTGTGGCCTGGCTGCTGCGTCCCTCCCAGCCACACTCGCTCTTCATGCAGTGCTGCTGATTCTCCTTCAAATGTCTCCATATACCCTGGAGCCCCTGCCGGCCCCACACGTGCATCCGGCCCACCTCAGGCCCACCGTGGAAATTTTCCTGATACAGAAGGTTCCCCACGTGAAGCTCGCAGCAGAAGCCAAACACACCCAGAGCTCCACCTGCCTGGCGCTAGTCTGCCCACTGCATCTCCCCCCAGCTTCCTCAGGAGCCACATGGGAGGACCTTGTGTCCCCAGCGACAGCACACCAATCCTTCTGGACCTTTCCACACACTGACTGCCTCTGCTTGGAAAACCATTTCCACCTTCTAACCAGAAAAGTGGCACCCAGCCTTGGGGATTAGGTCTGGGCCCGACTCAGGCTCTTCTGTTGGGTCTTGAGATGGTCTCATTCCCTCTCCAAGTCCCGATGTCCTTGTCCAAAAGGAGAAGGGATGGCTAGATGTCCCAAGGTGGCTTTCAGCACTCCAGGCACCATCAGGCCCCAAGGGCCTCCCCTGTCCACACTAGCTTTTTCCTAAAACCAGGTTGTTAGAGCACAGATTGCTCCCTTGGTCACTGAGTCTGCTTCTGACACTGGCCTGTAAGACCAGGGACTGACCACTGTGGTCACCTATAGACCTCCAGCTCCTAGCCCAGGATCGGCACACAATAAGGCCTAGTAAGTGCTGGTTGGTTGGTTACATGCTGCCTGGTAAGTGGAGGGGCTCCTCCCAGCCCTCTGTAACCCTCCCAAAACCTCAGAATCTTTCAGTCCCAGATCATACAAGTCACTTGGAGATAAAAAAATAAACCACACCATGCACGTGGGGCCCTAGGACCTTTTCTAAAATTGAGAGGGTTCCTGATCACATTTCACTTCCTCTTCGTGGGTAATAAAACCAAGTTCTGGAAGGAAAAGAATGTAGGTCTATAACCATCTCCCGTGCCACTTAAAGGGACAGTGAGGCACGAGAATTCTGCCTGGCGGGGTGGGGTGCAAGCCTGGCCCCCGCCCATGCTCCACTTCACAGATGAGGAAATGGAGGGGCAGAGGACTTGCTGACTTGTCAAGCTCCTGAGGCTGGTAAGTGGCACAACCTGTTCTGAACCCAAACCCAACTCAAGGGAAAAACTGGGATCTCCTTCCGCCCAGAGCCCCAGACTCCCTAGCAGGCCTGTGGCCTCCGTGAGCCCTGGCCTCTGGAAATGGATCTGCTCTCCCCTGGGGACCTTGGCAGGCTCTGCTTGCTCACCTGCAGGGAACTGCCTCCTGCCTAACCTCACTTCTCTTTCAGGTCTGCCCAGGCAGCTCCTCCATGCAGCCTCCCCGGACTCCCCAGCTGTTGTCCCTGCCATACCCTCACCCTTCGTGCTGTCTCTGCCCCATCACCCGCTTCCTCTCCTTCAGCGTGGGCCAAGAACTAAGAACTACCTATGGATTTCCATAGCCCTGTGGAGGCACAGGGGTGCTTTTTGTTTTGTGACAGGGCCTTGCTATGTAGCCCAGGCTGGCCTCAGACTCAGTGACTCTTCTGACTCAAGTCTCCTGAGTCCTGGGATTATAGGTGTGTATTACCTCACCTGGCTGAGGGCAGAAGCACGAGCTGCAGGGAGACAGCTGCAGAGCTGCCTGAGGAGGCTGTGGGCAGCAGCCTATGTCACCAGCTTGCCCTGGGCGCCAGGCTCTCCTTCCATTTCCCCTCTTTGCTATATAGAAAGGTGCCAGGACCCCAGGAGGAGAGCTGCACTTCCTGCTGCCCTTACCTCCCTGTGAGCCATGGCCCAGCCTGGCATCACTCAACCTGAATCCTGCTGGCAGCAGGGTGGTGGCAAAGGTCACGTGGCTGACTATGCTGGGCCCTTGCTGGCTGTCACCACCCAGCAGGTGGCAGAGATGTAGCCAGGTCTGGTGACCCTCTGAGCCTAAGTTCCTGGAGGCCTCTTGGGCCTGACTCCCCCTGTCCCTGGCTGGGTACACTCCCAGAGGGTGCAGGAAGTAGGAAATGGTGAGGGGTGCCTCATAGCAGGAGGCTGCCAGAGGCTGCCTACCTTTCACAGGGGCGCTGGGCAGCTCTGGGAAGTCTCGGTTGAGCTCGGGCTAATGGGGTGTGTGGTGTCAGGGATCTCCAGGGGCCCAAGTGGTTTCTAAGCCAAGGCAGGGGGAAGCCAAGGGTCCCCCCAGCCTGGGCATGGGACTTCCCCTCCTCAAGACTCCCGTCCCCAGACAGCACCACAAGGAAACTCCCCTGCCATACACTGTTCTAAAAATAGTTCCACTGACACCTCTGCGGTGGATGGAGTTTGTCAGGGCTGCCGGGGAGCCTGAAGTTCACCAGGGACCCTAAGCAGATGCCAGTGGCCATAGGGTGGGCTTGGCATTGGCCCAGCTCAGACTGCCAATGGAGTCCTGCTCTCCCATTTTCCTCACAAGGAAACTGAGGCAGGAGAGCACAAGATTGCCCAGGGCCATGAGCAGGGCAGGACTGCCCAGAGAGGGGCTCCTTTGACTGATGCCACGCCCACACGGCTCAGGCAACGGGACTTTGCAGGTTGCGTGCCTCCCTTTCGGTCACCAGGCATCAGCCAGCCAAGGCTCAGCCAAGGGTCCTTGCCCTCTGTGCTTGTGTGTCCCCACCCACCTGCTCCGAGGCCTGCCAGTGCTCAGAAGCTTAGAGTCCTTGCTGTTCCCTCCTTTGGACTCTGGGCCAAACCTGTCTACCATCCATGGTGATGAGAGCTTGATGGGGCAGTCCTGGGTGTGAGCTCCAGCTCTGCCACATGCCCAACGTGTGCCTGGTACCCTTCTAGGCAAAACAGTAGCCTTGTGCCTCAGGCTGCTTGAGATTTCTGTGATAGTTCAAAGGTAAAAGTGTTTAGCTTCCGGCCTGGCACCTAACAGATGCCCAATCAATAGGTCACTGTTTGGGACCTGGCAGGATGGCTCAGTGGTCTAAAGTGCCTGCTTAGGAAAGCTTAGGCAGCTTCAGGGACCGTGGTTCAATCCCCGGCACCACATGCTGCGCCAGCCCTGCCCTCAGGGCAGGCTGAGCAGGCCATAAAAATAAATAAACAAACAAACAAAAGTTCTGAAACAAGAAAAAAAAATAAGTAAAATTATAAAAAAAAAAAATAGGTTATTGTTTGATTCTTACTATAGCTGCCTTTGGCTTTCAGCTTTGCCCCATGGGTCCTGATACCAAGGACCCCAAGGCCACCCATATCCCAGCAGCCCCCGGACTAGACTCCGAGATGCCACAGATGAAGCCTGGCGCTTAGGATGTCCACAGGATAGAACCCCAGACAGATGCCCACAGCTAGAGAAGACCACTTGAGAGCTCTAAGTGGGGTGGGGGTGGCTGGTGTCACAGATGGTTCCTCACCAGGGCAGGGCCTGAGGTAGCCTGGGTGGGCAGCTGGACTGGCCTGAGGGAAGGGAGCTCCGAACAGGGCCACAGTGGGCTCAGAGGCACAGTGGCCAGCTGCACTACAGGCTCCCGGGGGGCTTCCTGTGGCATATCTGTTTCTTCCTTCAGAAGCAGAGTCACCTGCACCTTAAGCCAACTGTCTCCCACCTCACCTGCAGCTCTACCACCCCAGGGGCTGGCACAGGCACGTGGCAGCTGAGGCGGTAGAGGACATGCACAACCAGACCCCAGCACCCGGGCTCAGCCTCTGGCCAACACACCTTCCCTGCTGTCGGCTGGGGCCCTGGGTGGGCTCAGGCCAGCCACATATGGGTTCTTAGGGACTGGACTCTGGGCTGAGGCCTTTTATAGGATGTGGTGGCCACACACCTGTGTCTTCCATGATAGTTTAAAGTGGGCATCACCAGCCTCAACTCGTAGAGAAGGTTCCAGATGGGCCAGCTGGGGCTCCTAAGCTGGGGCACACCAAGCTGGGAAGCCCCAGCCTCATCTCCATTCAGCTGAGCATGGCCCGGTGTATCTGGATAACACTGTCTCTTCTACCTAATCCTGCCACACAATCAGAGCTTTTGCAGCCACCTCCTATATTACCTTCCTGACCAGATCCTCCCTGACCTGAGTGAGGCCTGGGACTGCTACGTTTAACTCCTCTGGGATGGCTTTCACTCTCAGCCATAGCACACAGGTGGAGTAGAGGCCAGATCTCATGACTTGGACCTCAAGAAAGCCCTAGGCACCTCTGGCCCTCAGTTTCCCCAGACACAACAGAGGTGGGTGGGGCTCCACTTGGGCGGAGAACATTTTAGGACACTGATGAGGGATTTGTATCTCACCAAGCTTCCCTGAAGCTAAGCTGGGGAGAATCTGATATCCAGTCATGTGCTCATTTCTGGAAGAAAAATCATATCTTCTGTGTCAGGAACTGCTAAGAGGATTTGGTCTCTGGCTTTGGGGCATTTTTTGAGGCCTCAGTCCCACACACTGCCCTACCCATTAACACTAAGCCCTGGCTGTGCCAGGGCTCATGTGGCTCCCAGACTTTCAGACACATGACCAGGTAGGTGGTATGCGTATGGGGGGGCCACTTACAGGGCACCCCAAGGGGACTGAGGCTGGGCCACATCCTCCAGGGATCTTGGCAGTGTAGAGGTCCCAAATTAACCCTGCAAAGTAGACGGGACACCCATTTGACAGATGAGCAAACAGAGGCTTTGATGGGGTCATGTGATCTGCTGAGAGCCAAAGAGAGGCAGGGCCTGGCTAAGCACACTGGGCTCCTGCCTACAGAGAAGCAGCAAATGGAGTAAGGGGCAGGGGCAGATCAAAGTGCCCAGTTATTGTGTGGTGTGGGGCAATCGAGGGGGCCTCAGGGAGACAGTGCAGGAGGGGGGCGAGAGCGGGTCACCAAGGAGGAAGCCAACAGCCAGCTCAGATAAGGCTGAGTCTGAACCCTGTGCTTCAAGTCCTGTGCTGCCTCTGTCCAGCCACGGGAGAGTGAGGCAGGCCTGTGACAGAGGCCCCTTGTAGCATGGAGCTGGGGCAGGACTGGGTGAGGGCAGGCAGGAGAAGTGCTGGCCAAGACTGTCGGGGTCCAAGCGCACACAGCAGCCCAGGGACAGTGGCCACTACAGCATTGTGAGCCATCGGCGCTCACTCAAGAACCCCGGCAATCACTCTACACGCTGACTGCTCCCAGGGCAGCCGATGCTCACTCCCTGGAGAACCCGGGCACATGGCAGCAATTAGGGGACTGGCACTGTGGGTGCGGTGCAAGGCACTCACGACCCAGTGCCCAAGCCCTCACCTGGAGAATGGGGAAGTGACGGCAAAGCATTTTATGAAGTTACCAGGCAGAGGAACCCAAGCCACTCCCCTCCCCCGCGCGCTCCAGAAAATCAATCTTGGCCTGCCTGCAACTGGCAAGAGACCCTATATATTTACATGACGATTGTGCCTCATGATCACAGGGCTCGTGGTTCTGGCAGGCGGCATGTGGCAAGGATGACAGTGGTCCTAGGAGAGTCACTATTTTCCAGTGAGTTTTATTGTCCATCATATCCTGGCGTTTACAGGGCTCTGCTCTGGGCCTGGCAGGAATATCACACACAGTGGGACTGGCAGGGCTGAGCATTCTAGCCCCGGTGGTACAGACCTGCTGTCCTGCCTAAAGTGTGTGTGTGGTACAGGAACCCCAGGGAGCTTCAGGGCCTCCAGTGGGGAGCCGTGGAGGGGTGTCAAGAAGCACAAGTACCCACCAAAAGCCAGCAGCCTGGTTCTGGGCTGCCCTTCCAGCTCAGGACGCTAACTCTGCAGACCAGGGACTGCACAACAGGGAGTATGGGTGTACACAAAGCCTGGCTACCCCCGGCTTATGGAGGCTGCTTTTAAAATATTTTTAGGGGCTGGGCATGGTAGTGCACATCTGTAATCCCAGCACTCGGGGGGGGCGGGGCTGAGGCAGGACGACCGCTGAGTTAGAGGCCAGCACGAACTGCATAGTGAAATCCTGCCTCACAAAGATGAAGCATCAATTTTTTTAGGGATTTTGTGAGACAGCTAATATTGCATGCTTGAACTGAGCTATGGCAAGAACATTTACATTATAAAGAAGGTGAAAGTTGCTACAGATCTGGAGTTTGTACGAGCCCTCCCTCAGACTGTTAGCTAAACATTCCCCAGGGTGGGGATGGCCCAGGAGGTGTGAATTCCTGGCTTCTTCAGACACCTGCCAGGGGACATTAAGTATGTTCCTTATCTGTGGCGTGGACATAAACCCAAACTCAGGGGTGGGCAGGAGGATAAAAGCATCTTCTGGAAGTTTCTCTGAGTAATGAATGCTTGATATAAGTACGTACTTCATGGGGCCTGGCGGGATGGCTCAGTGGTCTAAAGCACCAGCTTGGGAAAGCTTGGGCGGCTTCAGGGACCACGGTTCGATCCCCGGCACCACATGCTACGCCAGCCCTGCCCTCGGGGCAGGCTGAGCCAGCCATAAAAATGAGTGAATAAACAAACAAAGGTTCTGATAAGTAGGTACTTCATAACTAGTGTTACTATTCATCTATTTAACACTCGTGGAGCACCCACATAAAAGATATTAAAATGTCCCCCAGGGGTGACAGATGACAAATTATTCCTATCTGGACAGGTTCTGATAGTCTACAGAGGGACTTTGACCCCCAGTATTTCATGGAAGTTTGTGACATCCTAGGCAGGCAGAGCAGGAATCGTGTTTGTTTCTTTGGTGAAGAAATGGCCCAGGGGTGAGCAGGGCCAGCAGAGCTCGGGGTGAGCAACGGGGGTGTTAGCCCTAGGACCTCCGCCTTCTACTCTGGGCCCACTGTGATGCCTACCTATGCATTCAGTCCCCAGCCCCGCAGCCCCGCTATCATGCCACTCGGGAAGACTGGGTCCAGGCTCTTGGGTCCTAGTCGGGGCTGAAGCCTCCTTGCTGTGGGTGTTTCTCCTTCTGTGCCCTGCGTACCCATGGGCTCCCTGAGGCTGGCAATCAAGGGCCTGCTGCCTCCAGGCTTCCTGGCCAAGCCAGGCACCGGCTCTGCCGGTGCAGTGAGGGAGACACGGGCATATCAACATCTGCTGTGCCCAGCAGGATCACAGGTGAGCTGGGTCTTAGGCAGGAAGAAAGAGAGGAATGAGGGGGCCATGACTCTTGATCCACAGAGGAGGAAACTGAGGGGGGTCCCTCCTGCAGTGTCAAGAGCCCAAAAACTGGCTTCACACCCGAAGCTGGCAGTCTCTGGAGCCAGTGGCTGGGTGCCCAGCAGAAATCAGGAAGCCACAGAGCCCTCCGGTTCCAATGTCCCAGGGGCCCACAGAGGGAATGCTCCTAAGCATGGGCCTCAGCACTTCAGCAGAACAGGAGGGCAAGACAAGTGTGGGCAGCCCTGATGACTCAGGTAACCTGTAAAAGCAGGGGGCAGGCAGAAGCAGAAAGCCTTTCTGGGCAGGCGGAAGCAGAAAGCCTTTCTGGGGGTGGGGGTGGGGGTCAGTTCACCTCTCTTCTTAGGATGCGTCGCCAGTGTGTGGTGAGTCGAGTCAGCACTCACGTGGGCTGTCCACCTCTCAGCTAGCCTGTCCCTGCATCAATCACGGGCCGCAGGTGGGGCCACCTCTTCATTTCACAAACAGGGACTGGGGAGAAGGGGCTGGTTCTGGGACACACGGCAGGGTCTTAAGCCTTCAAACCTCCTTGTCAAGAGGTTTATTTGTCTATCTTCATGGGCAGGACAGGAAGGACCCCATAGAGCTTTTAAAAAGAGAGAGAAGGGGAAAAAAAGAAAAGAAAAGAAAGATCGGCTGAATAGCTCTGCAGCGCGGCCCCCAGCCAACCCGAAGAGGCTGCAGACGTTCTGTGCAGTCTGGATTCCTGTGGGCTGAAGGGTCACGCGATTTCCTCTGCGAAAGGCAAAGCTGAAAACGTCTGGCTGAGGGGGATAAGAAGGGGAGGGAAGTATCCACGAGACTAGCAATCATGAGTTCAGCTCTGGCTGCCCCACTAAGGAACCGGAGGAAGCCCTGGCCCCCTCTGGGCTTCAGTTTACTTTTATGTATTCTGCACCAAGGCCTGCTCTACAGACTTCAGCAACTGTAATCTGTTAGCTCCTGTAACAGCACACTGTTACTCCATAGGTAGCCCGGTACAGGCGGAACTTAGGTAATACAGCTCCAAGTCCATGCTCCTAACCACAGGGCAGCACAGCCCTCCAGCCTGCAGGACCCCTGGCTGATCTCAGGCGTTGTTCTGTCCTAACAGGCCCAGCACCTGTGGCGTGGAGGCCACAGGCTGGCCAACAGCCCGTTTCTGGAGAGAATGAACCATCCTGCCTGTCTCGCTGCTGCTCTTGTCTGCTGGCTTTGCAGTGAACTCTGATTTCTTCGGTTCACTTAGCAGCCTTTATAAACCACAGCCCTGGAGCCCTTCAGAAGGCCCCGGGGTCATGGCGGGCCTCAACATGCCTCTTTGAGCCTTGCTGAGAGTGGTGAATCCAAGCAGGAACAGAAGACCCCACTGTGACGTTCGTTTTGGAGTTTCACGATCAGGTTGGCCTCTGGGACTGCAGGAGGGAGACTGCCATTCAAGCATCCAAGAAAGAGAGAAAAAAACATCTATTCATAGCCAGACAGCGCTGGCTCTGCAGAAATGATGCTACCGACGCGACAAGTAGCCCAGCTGTGCAAGGGATTCCCACAAAGCCTGACCTTGGAGCACCCACATGGAGGGCTCAAAGGTTTGGGTGGTCACCAAGCTTTTAAACTATGCCTGGATGCTTGGCTGTGGGACTCTAGACAGACTGTGTTTCTGACCCAAAACCTGCGCTTGTCTTCCAAAACAGAATTCTTCTGACAACAGAGATTTTTTGGTTTAAACAAACAGACTGCTGATCTCTGCTTTACTCTAATTTCTGGGGTGAGGGATAACTTGTGCCATGGAGCACCCTGAAATCATGCCATGCATGGCATGATGGATCTGAGCCCACCAGCTCATCCCATGAGGGGGGCACTACTAGCTCCATTTTGCAGATGAGGAAACTGAGGCTCAAAGAGCAAACTGATGCAGCTGGGAGACAGCAGAGGAAGGAATTTAAAATCTGGTGCCAGCTCAGAATGCAGAGCAGAGGGTGAATCCAGGCAAAACCTGCTGTCTGTGAAATGAAGAGGCCCTCTCAGCAGACACACAGATGTGGAGTCCTAGGGGCAGGGCCTGCTGAGTTGAGGTGCTAGATGTACACATTCTACCCTGCCCAGGTGTGGGGAGAAAGCCAAGGGGGCAGCTGCGACAGGGAAGGCCCCCTAACCACCGCACGCCTGGTCTACGTGCAGTCGGACTCATAACCTAGTCCTGCCTCTTTGAAGACACTGGAACCCATTAACTATGAATTTCATGTTGAATGCCCAGGAAATTCCCGAGCTTCACCCATACTGTTTCATCAACATCAGCATCAGATGATCCCTGCATAAACTCCTGTGCGTGCACTCGAGCTCCACTCCTGGGCCCTGGGGACTAAAATATACCCCCCCACACAAACAAAACTCTCTGGGTTAAAGAAGAGGAAACTGAGGCACAGAGCAGAAAAGTGAGGTGCCCAGAGTCATCCAATTATTTGCTCACTCGATCTGCAAATACGTATAGGGTCATAGCAGGCAGGGGTGAGTCTATCCTCCACTGGGCTCTTGGTTTAAAGGTGAGAGTATTAGAAGCCAGGAGCCACAAGCCCTGTGAGCACAGCTTTTGTGCACCAAGGGGCAGTCTTCCTGGGACCTTGGTAGCCAGGGTCTCCCCAGAGCAGGAAGCAGCTGTGGGCTTGCCCTGAGGAGCACATAAGGGGCAGGGGCCCCAGGCCACTGGCATGGCACATGCAAAGGCTCAGTGGCCAGGAAGGCTTGGCTGTGAATTGTGAGACAGAGGCTCAGACAGCAGTGAGGCCTCAGTTCCACAGAGAAGAGAGGCTCAGGGAATGGGGTCAAAGGATGCCAGGACCCCTGCACATGGCTGGCATGAAGAGCAGGGTCGGGGCTCAAACTCAAGGCTCCAGACTCCCCTCCCATCCCAGTCTCCAGCCAGGATGGGGGAGGAAATGCAGACAGAATTCCCTTCTATAGCCGTGTGCCTCACGATCCAGGCCCCAGGGTCTCTCTCTCTTATAGCACTGACTATGCTCCTACCATGTCCTGGGCACTCACAGGAAGGATTCACAAAAGTTGTCCCAACTTCCTGTTGCCCTCTTAGTCCTCTGTACTCACTCAGCAGAGGCTGGAAAGTACCCCCTGGCTCATAGAGAGAGGACAATGTGTGTGTGGCAGGGAGGCCGTGCTCAGCATCACTCAGGCTGAGAGGTGTCAGGTCTAGGACTCTTGCCTGGAAACGCCAGCCAGGGTCTTTGCCAAAACAGATAAGGGTCCCTAGGGGAACAGAAAGATCTGAATTCTCTCCTTCCTGCCCACAGGCTTCCTTTTATCTGCAAAGCCAGACAGGCCTCATTGGGGGGAAGGTCCCCTCTCCTACAGGGCTGCACTTGTGCTAAGCAGGGAGAACCTCTCAGACCCCAGGTGTCCTGGCTGGTGTGCCAAAGGCCTAAGACTGATTTACTTGCTACCTGTCCTTAACACTCATGCTACAGCACACAATGGTGCCCAGGGTGCACAGAGTCCTGGAGTCAGCCACCGTACTCTTCCGAGCCCCTGAAGTTACTCAGTAGGGTGTTGTGACCATCCCTGTGGCCCAGCCCGGGCTCTGGGTGCCCTGGTTTCCTCCACAGGATCACTAGCTGGCTCCCTGCATCAGCAGGGCCCGGTGCCCTCACCCTGCTCTGATTGAACGGTGTCAAGTTCTAGTCTACCTAGAACCTGGGAATGTGACCTAACTTCACAGTGATAGAAAAGTGCTCAGAATTCTGCAGAAATGACGCTGTGAATTTTGCCCTTTTCCCTGACTCGCTGTGAAGTAAATGATATTCCCATGATGCCAGCTGGGCGTGATCACAGCGCTCTGCGGTGTGCTGAGCCAATAACCAGCGTGTCCGGTGGGTTAATGTACTCAGTGCACTTTCAAATTGTAACAGTTTCAGCTTACCATGAGGTCACTGGGCCACAGCCTACAAGGTGAGGGCTTTTTCAGATTTAACGTTGAGGTCAGGCAGGATGCCCTGGGATGACTGGAGTCTTATAGGAAAAGAGCTCCATGAAGACAGAGGCAGAAACAAGTGCTGGTGGGGCATCATTCTTTCTTTCTTTCTTTCTTTCTTTCTTTCTTTCTTTCTTTCTTTCTTTCTTTCATCTTTTTGAGGCAGGGTCTCACTGTGTAGTGCAGGATGGCCTTGAACTCATTTTGCAGCCCAGACTGGCCTCAAAAGTGCACTGATCCTCCTGCCTCAGCCTCCTAAGTGCTAGGATTACAGGTGTGTGCATCACACCTGGCTCACCATCTTTTCTAGGAGAAAGGACACTAGACATTAGAAAGTAGCTCGTGGGGCCTGGTGGGATGGCTCAGTGGTCTAAAGCGCCTGCTTGGGTGGCTTCAGGGACCACGGTTCAGTTCCCGGCACCACATGCTACGCCAGCCCTGCCCTCTGGGGGGCGGGCTGAGCCGGCCATAAAAATGAGTGAATAAACAAACAAAGGTTCTGAAACAAGAATAAAAATAATAAATAAAATTAAAAAAAAAAAAGAAAGTAGCTCGGGTCAGCCCTGGCCCACTTCTGGAGACCCAGTGAACTCAAGCCACTGGGCTTGGTGATTTCATCCTTCCTGGCTTCCTCCGTTCTCCAGAGCAGGTCATCTTAGAAATGTGACGGGTGTATTCTGGCAAGCACAGGGGTCGCTCTGGTTAAGCCCCTCTGTGGTATGGCTGATACCCCAGGCCCAGGGAGGGGGCATCCCAGGCCATGAATAAAAGGCCGGCACCCCCCAATCCCCAACCCCTGTGGAGGGGAAAGAAGAGGACAAGCAACACGCAGAGAGGGAGTAAGAAACACTGGACTTTCTTGTGAAAAGCAAAGCAAACTGAAAGTACGAAATGTGCAGACGTGACGGCCTGGTGACTCCGGCTCTCTTCAGAGTCACCTCATAAACCTGTGTCTGGCCACAGAGCAAGAGGCCAGATGCCTGGTACTCTAGGAGGAGCTATTGAAACATGTGGCCAGGATGGCCTGATGACCCAATAGACGACAGTCCCCACGAGCTCCAAGAAGGTCACACCCACCCACCAGGGTCGCATCTTCCCCACAGTGAGCCAGGAGGTATGTCGGAGGGCAGCACAAGCTTTTCTTATCAGGAATTGAGAGCTCTGCTCCCAGCTTGGGGTGCTCCCGACATAACACAGGGGACAGGAGGGCTCAGGCTGATGGCCAGACTGGGCTGGCCTTGGATGATAAAGTCTCACGCCATCCTCACCTTCCAGGCTTGAGGCCAGGCTCTCTTCCCTCCCACTCCGCACGCCCAGGCAGGGGTAGGGTGGGCCCCGTTCTCAGGGAGCCAGGAAACACACTCTTTTCTGGGCTAAGTGCCCAGATTCCTGGAGCAGTCACAGGACACTTTTTCTGAGCTGCTCCAAAGCCACAAGCGTGGACTAGAAGTTTCTCTGGGCAGTGTGAATTTGCAGGGATACAGTCTGGCCCACCTGGATTCCAGGCTCATGCAAAGGTCCCTGCTGACCCCAGACCAGCAGGAGCACCAACCCTGCCCCTGAGGCATGGTTGAAGGGCAGACCTATCCCCTATGGGCCTCAGTGTCATTTTCGAGCAAATGGGGTTAGTTGCTTCTACCATTTGTCAAGCATTTATCCAGAGGATCAAGGAGCCAGGCCCTATCTGAGGGGCTGGGACATAGGAACAGACAGGTAGGGGAGGGAGGTGACACAGAGACGGAAGCAGATAGACTCAGTCACTTTGGAACACCGTGAACACACCAAAGGAAATGCAGCCCAGGAGCCAGTCAGGGCCTGCACACAGGGGACTTGGCTTCTCAGTTCACTTAGGTTATGCTTGGCATGTCATAGACTCAACTGAGAAATGGGTCTCTCCCGGCCTTCTACCACACAGATGGGGTGGCCATGGGCATGGTGACACATGCCTGTAATTCTAGCCCTCTGAGAGGTTGAGGCAGGAGAGGCTCAAGTTCAAGCCTAGTCTGGGAAACTTAGTAAGAATAAGAAGACACTGTAGCTCAGAGGGAAGGCTGTGGAATCAGCCCCCCAAAGAGGGTGGCTGGGCTTGGGGGAGTAGAGCAGGCTCAGCTTCATTCTTTTTTTTTTTTTTTTTTTTTTTGTCTTTTTGAGATAGGGTCTTGCTATGCAGTTCAGGCTGGCCTTGAGCTCACTTTGTAACCCAGGCTGGTCTTGAACTCACACTGATCTCCTGCCTCAGCCTAGGTGCTGGGGTTACAGGTGTGTGCCACCACACCCGGCTCAGCTTCATTCTGCAGTCACCTGCTTATAGGGAAGGTGGGCTGAGTCAGCCTAAAACTGAAAAGGGTAGATGAGGAAAAGCTCAAGGTGACAATGCTCCCTATGACAACCAACGGGGGCTATACAGTCCCCAGCGATCCAGGGCTCTTCCAGGTCCCTGGGTCTCCTGCCATCTGCAGATGCATTTAGAGAGAAAGGGTCTCTCCCGGCCCTCTGCCTAGCACCTGTTCCACAAACACCAATTCTCTTAATAATACGTTGTTATCGATGCAGAAATACCAGCCACCTTTTAAAAACATCTCCTCATATAGTTACTATGCTCTTATCAGAATACCCATCAGCTGGTCTTCATCTTTAAACAACTCAAATTTTAAAATGAACTGCAGCTCAGAGAGGTACAGCAGCTTACCCAACGTCCCACAGCAGGGCTCTGAAAGGGACTGAACGGATCCCTTCTAATATCAGCAGGAGACAGCCTGCTAGGTAAAAGAAGAGGCCCCCATGTGCTTGGGGACCCAGATACCTGAAACAGTGGCCCTGGAAAATGTAAGAAGCTCTGTGGAACCAATGTGGAAGGTGACAGGAGTCAGCTGGGAGTGGGTCAGATGGTAAGGTGGTCTTAGGCACTGAGCTCAGGAGTGGCTGCTTTACCTGGAAGCCTTAAAGGTTGATAAGAGAGGGAAAATGTGGTCAGACAGGGGCTTTAGGAATGTGCTTCCCCCCTGCCCGGATGGAAATCCCTTGGCACAGGGCAGTGCTGAGATGGGAGGAGCCTGAGAAGGGGGGGGCTCGGATCGGGATCCAAGGCCTTCAGTGTCTGGGGCTTGGTGCCACCCCCGCCTCCTTTCCTGTTGGGTGTTGGGTCCTGGGTGGGAGGCCCCTCACCCCCAGCCTTCCTCACAGCTTTCCTGTGAAAAACAAGGCTGACGCCTACCGACTTGCTGGGGACAATGTGAGAATAAATGATAAAATATGTAAAGCTGGTAGCAGAGGGGGAAAGTGCCACGGATGTGTTACTTTCCCTAAATCTGGATTTCTGAGCATCTCTTCCTCTCCCTTGTTAGAGAAAGGCTGTCTGGATGGTGGAGTTCATGGCGGGTATCCGTGGCCAGCCTGCTGGGTGGCCTGTCCCGCAGCACATCTCGGCCCACTCTCAGGCCGGCTCATTAATCTGCGTGAGCCCCAGTTCCCCCGAGCTCCCTGGTGGACACTGTGACTCATTCCAGCCTTACCCTTATTAATGTGTCCATCTCCAGCTGTCAGCAGAGTAGGAGCTTTAATTACCATTAGCAGGTGCTGTTTGTGTTGGGATTGGGGTTACAGGGGCACCTTTGGCACAGGGAATGGCAGTGGGGGTCCAGTACCCAAGGACGAGCTGGTTGGCATTGTTTCCCCATGAGCTGCCGCTCATTCCCACAGGGGAGGAGAAACACAGGACAATCTCAGAGGAGCGGGGCTCTGCACACTTGCCTGGCTCAGCTGCACCCCACCTCCTGGGCCATGGCCTGGACCTGAGCCTGGCTGGGAGGCAGGCAGAATGGTCCCAGGATGAATGAGAGTATACTAATGAGCTGTGTCTGGGCTCTGGTCACCAACCAACCATTTTACAGTCCAGGAGACTGAGACTGGTCTTACACCTCATCTGCCTCTCCAGGCTGCTTGCAGTAGTTCAAGCCACAGGAAACAACAGTCTTTGTAACCTGCAGCCCAACTCTTCCTCCACTCCCTTTCTCAACTAAGGCCTTCCCAGGAAAGAGCCCAGACAACTGACCCCAGGTCCCTCCAGTTCCCTGCTAGGCCACCCCATCCCCCTACCATCCCCCACCCCCAGACATGGGTCTGCAGCGATCTCCACCCCCAGCCTTCACAAGCCACACCTCTGCCCCAAACACTTCCAGATGCCCATTGTCCCCTGGATCAAGGCCAACCACTGTCCTCTAAAGAAGACAGCTGGGTGTGGTGGTGCACGCCTACAATCTCAGCATTCAGGAGGCTGAGGCAGGATTGACGTAAGTTAAGAGGCCAGTCTGGGCTACACAGTGAGTTCAAGGACAGTCTGAGTCACATGGGAAGACCCTGTCTCGAAAAGCAAAAATAAACACAAAGCATCGGAGCATCGGCCACTACAGGTATAACAGGCACGTGAATCACAATGGCTGTACCACACCAGGTAGGTTCCATCCATACAGCCATCCCATTTGCCCTTGAGAGGCTGGGGCTTCTGATACTGCCTCTCTGAAACCCCTGCTTTAGCTGCCCAAGGAACAAATAGCAGCACCTCATTATGACCACTGAAGGCTGTGCTAGGCCAGGGTGCAGACCTCGTCAATGGGTGTCAGAAAATGGGGAGGGTCACCCAAGGGAGGGGGGCATGGAGGGCCAGAGGGCCTCTGAGCAGGGGTGTATAGGCTATGTTCAGGAGTAAGAGGCAGCTCAAAGGTGGGACATCAGAGGCGGTGGCATTGGAGAAGCAAGAAGACAGGACAGGCAGTGCAGAGGATGGGCCTGGCAGGTGCTAGCAGGTGGGCGAGGACAGTAAGGCAGCTGTCACTTTGGAATGCCACCACACTGCTATGGGTCTGGGCTCCACAGCTGTCACCTCCTCAGTCACCCCTCAGCACTGTCCTATGAGCCAAGAGTGACCTTCATTTACAACACGAGGACCAGCCAGGTGGTGACGTGGAGCGGGTAGCTCTGGTCTCAGGGAGTGTGCATTCCAAGCTCATCCCTGTAAGTTTAAACATATTCTGAAAGTCATTCACTACAGAAGCCCAACCCAGGGCTCTCTCAGATAGTGGGGCCCCATCGATACTTCCTTTTGGTATCTGTGGAATTTCTACTATGTGCAGGGCTTGGGTCTCACCCTCCTGAGTGTACAGTGCGGCGAAGACTGCCGTTATGTAAACTTGACAGTGCTGAAGGTTGGAGACCAGGTTAAGATTTTTGTTCACTTAGGTTTTGTCCTTCTCATGTCCACGCTCCTCATTCTTGTGCGCACAGCAGACATTGCTAATTGATCCCACAGTCTCTCAGGCAGCCATGAACAATCTGTCAGAGCTAGCACTGAAGATGCAACTACTGCCATCCTGCAGCAAATGGGCAAGCAGGATGCCAGCAGCAGGAATAGAGATAGCACCATGCTGCTCTTCTGCACTCTCTCATGCCTTTGGACCTTTGCTTTTTCAGATGAAAATGGGCCAAAGATACTCACTCCTCAGGACATATCCAAGTGGCCAGCACAGTGTGAAGCATGTGCTAGCGTTGTACAAATGCTGGGTGTCCTCCATCCCCTCCTCTGCACGCAGCGAGGCCAAGGTGCACAGGGGCCATTACAGGCCCTGTCACCAAGCAGCTCATGAAGGAATTGACCGAGGTTGGCTGGGCCCCTTTCTCAATAGCCTCAGATCTCTAACACCCAAGGAACCTACCAGCTGGGAGAGTTTTCTCATAGGTTTGCTCTCTTTGCTTCCTTCCCCCCACTTTCTAAGCATAACTGCTTGGCAGCCAATCTTGCCTTTGTCCCCAAGGCAGTTCCAAAAGGCTCATCCTGTCCTGCAGAAGAGATGGCAGTAATTCCATTAATGGGAAGCAAGACAAATGGTACCTGGTGCCCAAAGTGGACAGGACGAGCCGGCATGGGAGACCTGGGGAGAGGGAAGTGTTGCTGGAACTCACCCTCCTTTGGGGCCTTATTAGGTCTTGAAAGAGCCGCTGCACTTGCTAAAACCTGCTTTTGCCAGCAGAAGCCTCCTCTTACAAATATACAGCAACAAAAAATAAACATAAATGGGAAGAAACCCCTGAAGACCACGCTGCCCTGCTGCGGTGAGGCAGCGGGCAGCTCGGGTCTGGAATCTTTAGCCTCCCCAACTCTCACTTGAAATAAATGGGCCTAAACACCAGCTCACCTAAATGCAGCTGTCCCTTGCTGTTCAAGGACTGTTCATAACAGAGGGATGGGAAAGCTCTGAAAGATGTCTGTTCCAGTTGCCATAAAACCCCTTTGCCCGCGCTGACAGCCCTAGGAGGGGCTGGACATGGGCCCCTCTCCAGAAGTCACTGTCACCCAAGACCTTCAGTCTTCTCCTGTCCTGAAAATCAGCAGCACTTCGGAGGCATTTCACTGTGGGATTGGTGTCCACTTGCACAACGGTGCTAAGAGCATACTCCCTCCACCGCTTGTTTATGCTAAGGCTGCTGCATTATTCCTTTGGTCTTAGTTTGTCCAAAGACAAATTGAAGGTGGAAGCTGAAACTGGAGGCAGCTGTGGGTGACAGAGACAGAGACATAGAGTTGGGCCACCCAAGGGCAATGTGACCCAGCAAGCACACTGTGGGACCACTCTGGGCTCCAGCTTCCTCAACCAGGTATAAGGCCAACTCTAGCAACCCAAGAGCTCTTAGGCGAAGAGGAAATGCAGGCCCAGCCACTCTGAACACCCGCGGCCGAATCTGTTCTTCCCAGCACCCAGCTGACACACAGGAGGTGCCTATGAACAACGTACTGCTTTGAGCAGGGCTTGTGGCTTTCTACTGCCTGCAGTAACAAAGACATTCATTCACAACAGAGATCAGTGGCTTAAGGACGGCACTCTTGGGGTTGAAAGCCTGGGTTCACATCCTAGCTTGGCTGTGGACTTTCTATGTGCTGCTGTGAACAACCAATCCTGCCTTACTTTCCTATTTTGCAGAGTGGAACTGATAGGACCTGCCTCGTATGGGCTCCAGGAGGTCTCATTGAGATTGTACACAGCCAGGCTGGCCCAGGATAGCCCCTGGGGCCAGCACACTGGAGACCTATGGGAGATCACAGGGAAACTCCACATTCCAACTGGGAAAATAATTTTCTCAGAGACATTCAAGACAACAAAGTCTCATAGGGTCCCTGGGAGAGCTAGGACCTTAAACAGAGGCAGGATGCTCTGTCCCCAAGAGAAAGACATAGGGGACTCCACTCCAAGGGCAGCTGGGAACACCATGCTGCCCCATGCTGCTGTTCCTTACTGGCACCCAAACAGGCATGATTTCCCTGGGATGCATTTCCACTGCTCTCTGGCCAGCAATCCTGACTCGTCCTTGTTCATGAGCCAGAATGCCAGCTTCAGGGGGGCAGGACTTTGTCCCCACATCTCATTACTGGGTCTCCCTGGAGTGCGTGGCTCATTCAGATAAATGAATGACTAAATTAGGGGTGGAGGTGAAGTGCAAGGAAAGCCAGCTCCAACCTGAGTGACCTTGCGTGTCTCCGCCTGGAGCAGTACTCCTGAGGGTCATAGGGGCCACCAAACTCGCACCTACACCCCATGCACATCGCTGACTATGAGGACAGCAACAGTCGCCTACTGCTGAATGCCAGCTCTGTTCCTGGCATACGACAAGACCACATGCTTGCTTACCTGCTACATCATAAAAATTCCCTGAGACAGGGGTTCCACAAATGAGAAAACTGAGGCTTGTGGTAACAAGCCCATTGGACACAGTGGGCAAACGCAGAGGTATAGGTTGCATCCAGGTTGGTCTGACTCGCCCCCTCCATCTCTGAGCATGAGAGGGGCCTCAGAGCTGGCTGGATCTCACCGGACAAAATGGGGCTGCAGCCCGCAGGCCTGCCCCCCACCCCACCCAGCATGCCTTTGGGGCAGCAGACCCAGCCAGACAAGGATTATAGTCACCCAGATGTGCCTGGCTGCACAAACAACAATGGCTTTGGGATCAGCTGGGTCTGGGTTCAAATCTGTTCCCAAGCCATGTGGCTTAGGGATTTGGCACAGTGGTATCCTTTTAAGCAGCTCGGTTATCCTCATCTGAAAAATGGAGTCAGGCCAAAGTTGTCACGAGAATGAAGTGAGGAAATGGAAAGTAGCTGGCCGGCTGCGAGATGCACAGCAGGTAGTGAGTAAGCTCTTGTTCCCTCTGGAGCCTCCCTGTGGTTGCCCGGCCCCAGCTTCAGATGTGAGAACAGCGTGGACAGCTGGGTGAACCCAAGCTCCCATTTTCTCTGATCTTTGGGGCACCAGATACTTGGCACTTTCCTGAGCTAGCAGGGCAGTAGACTTGTCATCTGATCTCTAACCCTTGTCACTGCATGATAGGAGGTCAGAGGGAATGGGTTTATCAGTGCAGCAATAACTGGCCACAAGGTAATGGGCCAGGTCCACAGGGTGTCCCTGGCATGAGAGGACCGGCATGACGAGGCTCTTGACAGAGCGCCCTGAGCCAGCAGTCGGCAGACAGCGCCTCAGAGCACAGTTCTCGCTTGCCTGAATAGCTGGCCTCAGTCTTTACACTGATGGATACGGATGTATGGGTGACGGGTTGGCTTCAGGTGCAAGTCACATCGGCCTGCCCTCTGAAGGAGCCTGTGTGCAGGAGTTGTGTTGTGCCCACATCCTGACATTCCTGATGTGAGCGCTGGATGTGTGGACTTGAGTGAGGTCTAGTTGGAAGCACGGAGCCTGTGCTGGGGTTCAAAGCCTCACCATCAGCTACTCCCCTGCCCCTCCCAGGATCCTGGGTCAGGTATGGGAGCGTTGGGGTGAGGTACATCCTCTCCCAAGGTCATGGAATGGGGCCCTACAAACACGTGTCCTTGCCCTGAGTGCCCCAGTGCCCGAGGGAGTGTCACATTAACAAAACACATGGAGACAGATGGAGAGAGAGATTTCAAAAGAAAGAAAAGGCTTGTTTCCTGTTCCTTTCAGCCTTGGAACAAGAGGACTGGCATTCTCATTGGCACTGGGTCCCACCAATGTCATAGCTGGCCTTGCCTTCCACTTCCTTTGGGGACCCCCACGATCCCAGCCTCTGCACAAGTAGAAGACACCACTAGGTTTGCAACTGTTCCTGCCTGAGAGGCTGCCCACCAGGAGTCTCAGTCACTGTTCTTTGTTGGCCTTAATTGCTGTCCGTGTGCCAGGCCCTGTGTCAGGTACTGCAGATATGAGGAGCCACCTCCTCATGCCCCGGCTTTGGAGCTGTTCCCAGGACTATGAGCAGCAGGGAAACAGGAGGAAAGATGGAAACTGACTCAGAGGCACAGTGCTTGGCACAGCCAACAGGTGGCACCAAGCAATGGCCACCACAGGGGGCACACTCCAGTGGCTCTGGCAAGGGAGGGATTCTGGCATCAACTAGGGGATACAGGAGCCCTCCTCTGTAAAGGGGGGAGGCTCCTCAGCTTCACTGGCTGGGTTCTTCCTCTATTCCTCACAGGGATCGCAGGGAGTGGGTGAGGCTGAGGGAGGCACTTTCCAGGCATTTCTGGGGGACAGTCTGCTACGAATTCCCTTAATGACTGCAGAAGGGCAGGAACCAGTGTTTCACACGCCGGTCACTGAGCCATGATGGCTTTCCCTGCCACTTGCCACACCATGGAGGGGTCAACCCCTCCTGGGCTAGGTGCCACTCTTTGAGTTTCTATTCTGGCTTGACATTTTACAGACATGGCCCTTCTTTCCTGTGATTCAGACAGCTCAGTCAGTGTGGAGCAAGAGGTGCTCCAGGCCTGTGATGAGACCCATTGTCCACAGAGGAGAATGCGATGAAGAGCTTATGTCACACAGTTGGCTCGCATTGGGCTGGATCCTGGGCCACTCAGTAGCTGTGGGGCCTTGGGACAGAGGTTGGGTCTTGGGCCTCAGTTTCCCACCTGTAACTTGACGTTACTAACAGCGCCGTTAGTAATTCTCAGGGATGCTGGGATGAGAAAGTGGAGCAATGTTAGTGGGGGGTGTGGCACACAGCAAGTGCTTAGGAAATGTGAGCCATGGAACCCATGGCCCGGAACCCCACAACATCGCACCAGAAACCCTGGCACCCCACAATGCTGCTCAGGATCGAGAGACTCTGCTCCCTCCTTTCTAGCATCTGCCGCGACTCTGCTCCCAGACACCCCTCCCCCCATTGTCAGGTCGAATCAGCCCATAAATATTTAAACAACATGTCATCAGATTATTATAACATATGATCTATAGCACTGATGTGCTGCAGTTCTGTGCATTTGGGCTTCATTTTCAGAAGATCGAGACATAAAATATTTATGTATTTAGCCAACCACGAGATCTCACATTCTGTCTCACAATGCTGGGTGGTGGTGAGGCGCTGAACTGCAATACGACGTGTGAAGGGGATGCCTGATTCTCACGTCGCTTCCTGGGGCATCTGGATGGCTTCAGGTTCATTCCGAGGATGTCACTACATGGCCTGTGGGGTGTGTCATAGCAAGCAGGGGCCAGGATGGAAAGAACTCACCACACCACTACAGCCCCTGCTCATTTTTATGGGTGTCTTCCTGGATCTGCACACAGTAGGTATTTGGTGAATGTTACCTAAGTAATAAAAGGATTCACCTTAAGCCTGTGGCCCCACCCAGGTGTCTGGCACAAGGCAGAGACTCAGTTGCCTTTCTGTCTTGTTCCCTCTTATCCTCAGCAGCCCATACCAAGCCAGACACACAGAGAGGCCTGGGGAACACAGCTAGGTGGGCAGCAACCAGAGGAACTGCCATACATAAGATTGTGACCAGTTGAAAAGCTTCATTAGCTCCTAAATTAATGAAGAATAATGACTTTCTATTTGCTTGTCTGAATTAAGCTGCATAAGAGCCTTGGCCTGAGAGATACAGGCTTTCCCTAACCTGCAATGGGTAGGCAAACAGCTTTTCTGCATAATTAAATATCTCACTTGCTAACATTAGCACATCTGAGTGATCACATGTCCGAGAAGTTTTAGCAGTGTGCAATTTCAAGGCTGCTGCCCTGTAAGTTGTTTGAGCATTCAGAACTTCACACACACTAGTGACCAAAAGAAATCTTCCTGCTCTCCTATTCCCAAAGGGCACTAAAATACTTTCACAGAACACTGCCCTGGGGGAACTGGGCGGGTAGTGCCTAACCTATAAATGATCAACATCTGCAGATATGGGAAACTGCCAAAAGGTGCCCACAGGACAGCAGCTGGTTTAGAGCGGAAGAATTTCCTTCGCATGATTCCCCAGGAAGGCACAGCAGGAACTCTGTGATGCCTGCATTCCCCAGTGGCCAGCCTGGGCTGGGCATGCAGAAGGGCTCAGCGGCCCTTGCTGGGGAGCAGGTGAAACTGACTGTCAACTTCACTCATGCAGGTGATCCCTGCGGCCCAGGGAGCCATGGTATCCACTGCCCATCACCCTATAGAGAAAAACCAAAGGACCATGACTGATGCCATGTTGTGTCACCTCAGGGCCAGTCCCGAGAGCATGAAGTCTCCACCCTCGTCCCTGGCCTCTGCAGAGACAAAAAGGAGACACTCCTCACTTCCTCCTGGGCTTGCTGTGGAGGTTGGCACTTCAAACAAACACAAAAGGCCGCTAAAATTCCTGGAGGAGGAGAACAAAGGAAATGCACACGCACTGAGTCAGTGCACACGGGGGTCCCTCCATAACTGAATCCAGCCGGACTGTGCCAGACCTGTCAAGGCCCAGGGCTCGGCTCCCCTCCTCCACTCCCTGTCTGCTGCCATGTGGTGCCCAGGAATCCTGCCATCAGGCTCTACCCTGGTGGACCTCTGATGTCACACCAGCAAGAGTGTCATTTTCTCTCCCAGTACTGGTTTCCCTGTCTCTAAGTTGGGGAAGAATTCCGAATTCTGCACACCTGCCCAACAGCACTGCGTGTGCCCAGAGGGCTTTGTCCCCTCCCCTTCCCCAAGCAACCCCACAAAAGATAAGCCCTCTATCCCACATAGCATGCTGGCTAGGAAACGCAGCTTTGGGGGCTGGGAGCTCGGTGGGAGAGCACAGGCTTAGTGTGCACTGACCCTGGGTTCAATCCCTAGCACCTTAAAAACATGCAGCTTTAAGGCAGGGTACCAACCATTCCCATTATGGATGTCTTCCTAGATCTGCACATGCGAGGTCTTCAGTAAATGCTGTCCAAGTAATAAAAGGGTCCTCCCACATGACTCTAAGGGCCATCTCTGCAGAGAACAGACACAGGAAGGAGCCCCTGAAATTCTTCAGGGCAGGTGCTTCTAGGCTTAGCTTCTACTATGGGTCAGGATCCCTCATCCAAAATGCTTGAGGCTGAAGTTGTTTTGAATTTTGGAGTTAGTTGGATTTTGGAAAAATTTGCAGACTTTTAAAATGTGAACATCTGAAATGTTCTAAAATCTGAAACTTTTGACTCATGCCATCATGCTGGTACTCAAAGAATTTCAGATAATTAACAGGCTCTGACTGTGTGCCTGGCACAGGTTGGTTCCAGGCAACCTCTGTCCTCTGGCTGGGGCTTCCTCAACCACTGGACATAAGGACCAAGTATGGGGAAATCAGAGTTGTTTTTTTTTCTCCCTCTTCTATTTTCTCATTATGGCCAACTCAGCCAGCCCTGGGGGTGGGGCTGGTGCAGCCGGTGGTGCTGGGGATGGAACTGCGGTCTCTACAGTTGCCTAAGCTTGCCTAAGCAGGTGCTTTAGACTGCTGAGCCATCTTGCTGACCCCTACAGTTGGTTTTCTTATCAGTAGTACCACGCCATGGAGACCAGGACATGACACAGGGCACAGAAAAGCCACTGAGAGGATCAGGGCCCTAAAGATGCCTTCAGCAAAGCACTCATATGCACCTATAGATGGGGTCATGACATGACTCCAGTCCCCACCAGGTGCTGAGAGGCCAAGGTGCAGGGCCACTACAGGACCTCTGTGTCAGCCATGCCTTAGTAAGATGCTAAGTTACCCAGGCTGGACTTAACCCTGAAATCCTCCTGCCCCAGCCTCCCAAAGTGCCGAGACCACAGCGCTGCCACACCCAGCTTGGAAGTACTTCTTGAATGAGTGGAGGTGCCTCACACATGCACCTAGGGAGCCCTGGCTGGAGTGCCCTGGCTCAGGGCACTGGCAATGGCAGTGCTTTACCCACACACCAGGCCCAGAGGCCAGGACCCGTTGGCCTGAAAGGAGAGTAATCAGGACTGACGTCTCAGAGCAGCTACAGGTGCAGGGGAGGTGTTAAGCTGGTCATGGTTTCTCTCTTCCTTAGTGTCCCCATCTGGAAAATGGGAATCTTTTTTGGCTTCCTTTTTCTATTAACCATCAGAATCCTTGTTCTCCCTCCATAACATAAAATTTATTATTATTTTGGTGCTGCTGGGAATTAGACTCTTGGGGCTCACCTACAGTAGGCACGTTCTCTAGCATGAAGCAACACCTCACACCGAGGGCTGGCGAGATAGCTCAATGGACTAAGCGCCTGCTAGGCAAGCACGGGGCCCCGCCCCTGGGTGCACTGAGTTGACCACAGAGACACAGTGAGGTGACGCATGCCTGTAATCCCAGCACTGGGGGACTGAAAATGGGAAGATCACTATGAGTCCAAACTGCACAGTGAGACTCTGTACCAAATACATTAAAAGACCCCTAAGTTAACAATTTCATATTGGTACACACTCAGCACTGCACAATCCATTGCCTCACCTAATTACAAGCGTCTCATCATCCTGAAGGGAAACCTGCACCCTTTGGCACCTTATTCTCCCTGCTCCCCGTCCTGGGCACCACTGATCCACCTCTGTCTCTAGCAGCTTCTGTATTCTGGAGATTTCCCATGAGCACCTTTGCCTATGATGACTCCTGGACAAACATCTTTATGGAAGCAGGTGACCCAGGAGCTGGCTGGCTTTCTGTCTCCTTCCTCAGAGCTCGTATCTCTTATCCAATATTATTATTATTATCATTATTATTATTATTATTATTAATTATTGCTGGCTCAGCCTGCCCTGGGGGTGGGGCTGGCACAGCATGTGATGCCCGGGATTGAACCTTGGGCCCTGTGGTTGCCTAAGCTCTCCAAAGCAGGCGTTTTATTTTATTTTATTTTATTTTTTTGTCTTTTTGAGACAGGGTCTTGCCATGCAGTTGAGGCTGGCCTTGACTCACTTTTGTAGCCCAGGCTGGTCTCGAACTCCCACCAGATCCTCCTGCCTCAGCCTCCCAAGTGCTGGGATTACAGGCGTGCGCCACTATGCCCGGCAAGCAGGCGTTTTAGACCACTGAGTTGTCTTGCTGGCCCACATCCCTTTTCCTTAGTGGCCTTTCAGGGTAGGCTTTGCTTCTAGGCCCCTTACCTTTCAGAATTTTACTCCTACACACATGGTAGCACAACATCTGTAACCCTAGCACTTAGGAGGCTGAGGCAGGAGGGTCACTGTGAGTTGGAGTCCTGCCTGAAGCACCTAGCAAGATCCCATCTCAATGCTCCCCCCAAAACCCAAAAAAAACAGAATTCTATTCCCAAAGTTAAATTTCTCAGGCAAGTCACCCCAAATGGTGCCTAAGAATGGAAGGTTATGGTGTGAGGCCTATTTTCCCAGTGAACAGTGAAGTCTGGGCCCATATGGGACCCTCTTGTGAGGTGTGGAGGTGTCCAGCCCTGCTGTCCTCTCCTTGCCACCCCAGCAAGAGTGACCACTTCTGGGGCACAAGGACTGTCCTCTCTGTTGGGGCAGGCTGGCCTGAGGGAGCCCCAAATAGCTAAGCCCTAAACACAACAGAATCACTCAAGTCTTGTAGCATGTGCCTCTGAGAATTCTGGTGGGGACAGGAGGGACAGGTCGAGATGCCCCACTGCCTGCGCAGGCCTGTGACGGCCGCTTCTGTCACTGCAGACTCTGTCCCGGCCATGCTGTGTAAATAATTAACAAAACATCTGCCTGCTTCGGAACATACCGCACCAACACAGCTCCGGGGCCTCCCGGACTTTCTGATCTGCGCCAAAACTTGGGGGTTTCACTGTCCTGGCCTTGCAGAGGGGGTGGGATCTCAAACACTTTCTAGAGGTACCACAGAGCCCCAGGTGCTTAGATAATGCTTCTTTCCAAACAGCCACCGTCGCCATTCCATAACTTTGGAGAAGTCCTTCAAAGGCAGCAGGAGGGGTCCTTGACACCCTGCCCCCTATCCCTGTCAGGGCCTCCTCAGAGGCTGCAGGAGGGTTCCTGGCAATGAGCTGACCTTCCTTGTTTTGCAATCTGCACAGGTCTTAGTAACAAAATCCTCTCCATAGCATTTCCGGGAACCATTGTTCAGTACTAAAGAGGCCCTCATCACCTTGCTTAGTCCTCCTCTACAACTGCCTGAAGTCATGAAATTGTCCATTTTCTAGACAGGGAACCTGAAGCAGGGCAGAGTGACTGACTTACTCATGAGTGGCAGGCCTGGGGGAAGAGACTCAAATCTTACCCCATTGGTGCTGAGGCTCAAGTTCTTAAGGTGATATAAGTGCTCCCCAGCCTGGAGGCCTTAGTTTCCCACCTATAAAATGGGTAACTGGGATAGTTGGCAAGTCTAAAAGACCACATTATATAAGTGGTCTGGGTTTTTTGAGACAGTCTCACTATGCAGCCCAGCCTGGCCTTGAACTCACAGTGATCTTCCCACCTTTTCTCACCTCAACCTCCTGAGTGCTGGGATCACAGGCAAGCATTACCATGGCCAGCCTATGCCAGTGGCCCTCTTCATCCCCCACTTTCCTGCTCGGAGCTTATCTCTGGATTGTGCACCCACACAATTCCTCATTGCAGCTCGGACGGATCAGAAGTGAAGGTCACCGGTCCAGTAACTGCCTCGCTTTGTAGGCCTCTTTCCACAAATGCCACTTTCAGAGGATCTGAGCACAAGGAATGGAGTGGGCAGGCGCTGGCAAAGGGGCTGTGAACAGCTTCCATCTTGAGCCAGGGCACCTCTGAGGGCCTAATGGAGGAACCTCAGCAACCTGATACAATCGAGGGACGGGATGGGGGCAGGCCCTTCAGTGGGTCTCTGTCTACCAGGGCCAGGCTGATTTTGAAGTGTGAGGGTTAATGAGTTTGGGGAAAGGCAGGCTACAGGCAGCTTTCTTCCCCTCCCCCGTCAGAATTCCTTCACACTCTATGGAATTCCTACACAAAGCCCCTTTTTTCCTTTCTATGAGGTCACCATCATGCAGATGTCTTAAGAGAAGGAAAGAACAGCTCCATGTGAATCGAGGCTGCTGGAACTGAATGCATTTCAGACCCTGGCAGCCCCATCTTCAATTCCAACACCCCCTAGGCCCTGCTGTGCCCGGCTCCAGCAACTGTGGTCCAGGCTGTGACCCTGCTGGGTAGAAGACCAGTGCCTCTGCCACCAAACCACACAAGAAGTCTATGGAAAAATCCAGAACTGGAGACCACAGGGGTGCCTGTGTATGCTGCTCTGATTTCACCTAAGCAAGTCCCACTAAGAGGAACAATATCACAATGCTAGATCACACTTTCAACGCTGATTTCCAGCGTTAATGTCACAGGAAATGACACGCAGGCTGATGTGCCCCAACGCTGTCTCTGTCTGGTTGTGGGATTGGAGAAGGTCATTGCTGTAATACCAGCTTGGCCAAAGGACAGACAGGATTGGGTGAGGCCGCTGGTCTGTTTTTTGCTTTTATTTGTTTTGAACCAATATTTTCCTTAAAATCTACCTTGCCATTACCCAGAAGTCAGAAATAAGAAGTCAACAAGGCCTGTCATAGTCACTACACATGGCTGTCCCTTGCCTCCTCACTTCAGAGGCCTCTATGGACAGGACTATCCCTCAGGCCATGGCACCCCAGAGCTCTGAGTCCCCAAGGGACAGCCTGGGAAACTTCCACAGCCTGTGCACTTTGCCTCCTAACAATGACATCAGCAAAAAGAAAAAAAACAAAAATGTAGCAAGGAGGACTATTTTTACCTCCCCAAATCACAGGCCAGACGGTAGAGAAATCCATCCATGCCAGAAATGTGGCTGAGCCTTTGTTCAAGATCTAGTATTTCACACCTTAAATTAACGCATCACGAAGCAATTTGCAAATATCAGTATGCAGAGAAGACATGGAGGGCAGAGGAAAACCTTTCCCCTTCAACACTGGATGGCACTTGGTAGGGGCACCACTGAGCCCAGGCCATGCTAGTCCTTCTCTCTGAAGTATCGGCTCAGGGACGGGAGCTCAGAGGCTGAGTTTGAAATGGAAATGAACTAGAGCCAGGGCCCAGGACTGAAATGACAAGGGACATGCCAATTGTGTGGCCAGGTACAAGGAACAGAATGTGGCCCTGGGTAAGGACTTTGCTATCCCCAGGGGTCAGAATGCGGAGCTCTTCCTGGGTCAGCATCGAGCTTCATCCCACACAAGCTTGTGGGTGCCAACCTGTGTCTAATCGTGGGTCATTCACCAGGGCCCCCCTCCCCCTCTCATGTTTGGTTCAACTCGGGAAGAGGAAGGAAATATTATTCTCTTTTTGACAATTGTTTTGACACTTCCCTTATGAAACATGGCACTTGGAAAAGAGAAAAAAATAATGTGAATGGCAGCCCCGGCTCTCTGGTAGCTCTGGCCCTGGACACTGGCCATGTGCACCAGAGCTCAGAAAAGTGGGCAAAGAAGCCTGCAATGCTTGGGGAGACCAAGCCAGAATGCTGCTGCCCCATCGGCCTGCACATATGTGGCTTTGCAGCACACCGGAGAAGATCACAAGCCAGAGCACAAGCACTTCAGTCCTGGAGTTGCAGATGTGGGTTAGAATCCTGACTTTGCCATTTCCCAGTTTATGGCTAAGCTTGCCGTTAATCTGGCAAGCTTCCAAGTTCAGTGGGAAGGCTATAGGCTCTACTCAGACATACCTGAGTTCAAATCCAGAGGCTAGTGGATAGCACATGACCTTTGACACCTCATGGCATCTCTCACTTTCCTCATCTGTAAACCAGGCAGCATTAGTTCCTATCTCATAGTGTTGGTGAACAGATAGAGATAAATCACTTTAAGCTATGAGCACCATGCTCATAGGACATATCCTTAATACGTGAGGGGTCATTGACTATACTGTCACTCTGACAAATTATGCAAATAAGTTCATCTCCATGAGGCTGTTGTTTCATCTGTAAAATGGAGAGAATACTCCCTAGCTCACGGTGAGAATTGAATGAATGTGTGTGAAAGCCTTCAGCACCCCAACTGTGCACTTTAGAAGTCAAATATCACATCCTGGATGTTATGGAAATGGGAAGGGTTGCAAAGTCACACAGGTGGCTCAGGGTTCTGCCACCATTCCCCTCTCAGCTCTGTCAGGGCACCAGCTTGACTTCTCTGTGCCCTGGTTTCAGTTGTACTTAAAACCAAAAGCCATTTTCTACAGCAAAAACTCCAGGGAAGAGTGAGACTCTCAAAAGAGTTACCAGCACGAAGGAGGCACCCAACAAATGCGTCTGCCCCTCCTTTCAGTTCCACCTGAAACACCCCCTGGCAGGGCCAGGAGCTCCATTTCTGGAAAGCTGAACAGCTTTACCTTCAGACCAACCTGGACACTGAATAAGTTTTGAGACTTGATTTTTATGGAGACAGAAACTACTTTTTAGTTATTTCCCAAGCAGATGGGACAGCAGAGACTGACAAACCACAGGGACCATTTTAAATCCTGGGCCTTTTCTTCTGGGAAGTTAGGCAAGAACCTTCCCAAATGTTTGCTGTGGGGCTCTCTGCCAGGGAGTGACTCATTCCAGGCTCCCCACAGGCGTATTTTATTTGGGGGTGGGGGATCCTGGAGGGTCTGGCCTTGGTGGGGGAGGAGAAGGCAGCATTTCCAGCAAACCCAGAAGGTGTTGGGTTTTTTTTTTGGGGGGGGGGAGAGAAAGAATTTTCCTTCCAGGTTTTGTTTGCTAAAAGGCAGCATCCAAAGTTCACGGTTAAGTCCCCACATTGCGAGCAGGCGCCTCCAAACAAGCTCTGCCCCTTTTCAATGAAATTCTTCTTCTATTAGTGATATGGTTTTTAAGTGCATCTTGAAAGTTTCCCTGCACGCACAAGAAACTCCTGTGAGGAGACATTTTCCCTCAGAAAGGCAAGCTCACTTTTGAACATGCAAGAGAGAGAGGGTGTGTTTAAATTTCTGAAGTTTGTCTTACAGCAACTGAGACTTCTGACTGCAAATATCATCAACATTTATAAAGCACATATGCACACACACACACACACACACACACACACACACAAACCTGTCAGTCAAAACCGTAAGGACAGCTCTTGAAAGACGTGTCCCCAGCTTGCTATGACCAATGTGTTTCTGTTTGGAGGGGGCTCACATTTGGAGCTCAGGCACAAATAAATCAGACCAAATGAACCATCTAGCAGTATAGATAGAGGAAAAACTCTGACATAGAGACAAGCATCTGAGATAAGCAACAGGGCCACTGTTTCCTGGGACACTTTCTCCCCTCACACATACACCTGGGGACATTGTCAAAATTTGGCCAGGCTACTATGAGCCAGAAACAAAGCCAGGGACTCCAGAGGGCATTTCCGAAAAATGAACAGAGGTCTTCTGGTGCCCCATGAGGTGCCCCTCTCTGCCCTATATCCCCCAGCCTATGTGGCCTTGGAGGGTCCCTGCCAAGGCCTGGCTCTAACGTTTGCCTGGGTACCAGGCCTAGCCCAGATCTGGGAGCCACAAAATCAGGATGTGTACCCACTCTGAGCCCTCCTCAGCCCTGCTGTTGTTCTTCATAGGTTCCCTGGCATCAAGGCAGGCAGCAGGGCATATCATACCCATCTGGCCTGGTGGGGACAAAGTGGGTGTTTGGTGTGGGGCTCGGCCTGCATCATAAATACACTGTCTTATTCCTGAATACAAACAACACACTCGTAAACACATATGCACACTCTTGTATTCGCAGACTTTCATATATGCACGCAATCACTTAGGGACACTCAAACACGTGGGCACACAGCCTCCCGGAGGTCCACGCTCCGCCAGGCTCTCCTCGCACACCGTGGCCCACAGTAAACACGCGGCGCGACGCTAAACTCGGGCCAGGCCGGTGTCCCAGGACACACTGCCAGACCCTCCACCACGAGGTGCACGCGTGCGTGCCTCACAGCACAACCCAGGACGGAGACACGCTCCCACGCGCGCCGCCGCACGCGCCCCGCTCCCACCCGCACCCCAGCACTGCGCGCTCCCGCGCGGCCCCGTGGCGGTCCCGCGCCCACGAGCCCACACGCGGCCCGGCCGTGGGGAGACCGCCCCGCGGCCCCCTCCCAGGCTCGCGCGGCACCGGCCCGGGCCCCGGCCACTTACCGGCGGGCAGCGGAATCGGCTGAGGAGGGAGCACCGGGCGCGGACAGCGGGCGCCGGCCCAGCGGCGGGTCCCACACGAGCTGGCGACGCCGCTCCGCTGGGCTCCTCCGCGCCGCCGCCTGCGCGCGCCCGCGCCCGCCCCGCCCCTCCCCGCCGCGGGGCCGCGCCGCCCCCTGCGCTCGTGCGCGCGGCCGCCACGCAGGCTGGGGGGGCGCCTGGCTGAGAGCTCCCACCGGGACTCTTCTGTGGCGCCACGCCTATGGGACACCCGGCGATCGACTCAGCCAGGGTCCTCCGCCCCCATTTCACAGTGGGGAGACTGAGGCACACTGCAAGTCTGGGCCAGCAACCCGCCCCTCCCTCAGCTCCAGACACTTGGAGTGAGATCTGCAGTCAAGCCCTAGACCTCTCCAGCGAGTTTTTGGGGTCCCTGTCAGCTAACGTTGTTCCTTGCAGAGCCTGGGTCTGACTCAAAGTG